>JASDQU010310177.1:41973-58037 GCA_032191745.1 Picea mariana
CCCCTATGCCAACAATATGATTATATAAAGCTAGTTTTAGGAGATATAGAGGACTCCTTATATACAAAAAGGTACATGGGAGTGATGGTTGTGTACATGTGTTGTCTCATACAATACTACTCGAAGGGGTACTAACAGGGGTTACAAAGGTTTCCAACAATGTGAAACATTTGTTTCGAGTAACTCATGAAACCATTTGTATTTCCTGCATGCAATATTCCCTAGTCATAGTTTTACCCATCAAACGATAGATCTCTATGATTTAAATACATCGACAATATACATCTCTACCATGAAAAAAAAATCCCAAAATTTCCATACAGGAAAGTGATATGATACCACTTTTAAGGTACCAAATGTATTTTAATAAGTAGAAACAAAAATATCATGACAAATAATAGCGGAACAACAAAATATAGACAACAATAACACCAACAGTGATACCTTTATTGATATAAAGCCAAGTTCACTTGCCTCTTTGAGGGGGAAACCTCTAGCAGAGCAGAGCTCCATTACAATAATTCTCAAGACAATACTTTCCCATGCATTCTACTCCTATTTACATTAATTCTATCTTCAAAAGAACATTCTAGAGGAAGATCTTTCTAGAAGCAAAAAATTGTATTAAGTCTTCTTACATTAGACTTGTTCACATTATTATATAGGCCTTAAATATTAATGTCAATGTTTATTACACAGAGAACATATTATTCTACCTACATGAGGGGTTAGGGAGGTTAGGTCCCTAATAAACCCTCAACCCATAGAGGGAACTCAAGGTGTCGGTAAAGGGAAATCATCTTGAAAGATCTATTTTATATAAAAGAAAGTGTGATAAGTAGCTTTGGGCCTTAGCTTTTTCACAATATTTAGAAACTGTATCATCCAAGATCAAGTGGTCATATAACAACCTCAAGTGTTCAAACTCATACAAGGTCAAGCAATATCCCATCCATCCTTAAGAGAGCCCTAGTAATCATATAAAGAGTAAGGTTTATCTCAAGCTTAGGAGAACTACTACTCGTACAGGTTCAAGTGATCTCAACCTTAGTAGAAATATTGGTTTATGAGAGATCCTTCTTCAATCTGATATTGACATTGTTGATGATATTGGTGCATTGTCGTATGAATTCTCCTTGTTGACCCATTTTATGGTTGACACCAATGTGATTACAAAGTATTGTAAGTAGTTGTATGCCTCTAATATTTTTGTTGGAACATCACCCTGATTTTTCAACCTTGTTAATTATGTTCCCTCGATGGGATACTAATGGGTTTTCCAACTAGTGTGCACTGGAGAAAAAAGCATGTTGATGGTTTTATTATGGAAGCATTATCTTTTTTACTTCTACAGTTATGATGATCTTCCATGAAGTTTACTATCCATTTATATATTTAATGTGATGGGTTTGGTTATCATGATGATACATATATGGTGGTGGTATATTATTATGATATTGATATATTGATGTGGTTATGAAAATTTTCTACTCCTATACTTGAAAATAGTTTTATTAGCATATGTTATGCACTACTACAATACACTACTCCAACATCGTCTCTAGTGTCATTGTGTAGTGTACTTTTTGCTAAAAACAATCCAATTTTCACGATGCAACACATGATACTTTTGGAGGTGTTGGAATTCACATTGTGTTTGGATTCAAACAATTGTGCTTAGCATCATTATTTTGACACGTGTCCTTGTTGGTGTTGTTGTCACATCAGTATCTGTGGTTTCACATTTGAATCATCATCACATTTACATTGTACATGTTGCCAAAAACTTTAGTTAGCATTGACTTTCTATCATTAGTATATCTAAAGCATGGTTGATGCATCATTGCAACATCATGGTGGGATCAAGTGAATTGAATTAGCTTCAAACCAATGTTTCTCTTATATTCAAGGGCATCATATTGGTGACATACTACATAGTCATTAATTCAAAATTTGGACATTTTTTATTCTTTTACTTCAATCTGGCATCAAGGTTTTCTTGGTTGGCATCAATTTTGCAACATATTGGCATCCCATTTGTATATGTTGGTGTCAATGTTGTGTCGTATTGCATTAACATTGCATCATATTGTCGTCCAAGTTGTATTGGATGGCATTATCATTCCATTAATTGGTGTCAATGTTCATTGTATTGGCATCAAATGTGCATTGTTTTGTGGGATTTTCATCAAAGTTGCAATGCATGTGTCATTAATAGTGTCACATATTGTGTTGCAAAGATGTATTTTCATGAATATAATGTCATTTTGGTATCATGGTTACTTCACTAACATTGTTTTATCTCATTTTTTCATCAATCTTGTGTATTATACATGCTACATGTGTCATTAATAGGCCTATATTGTGTTGATTATACATCTCTATTATTATGATTTATTGTTATTAATTAGTATTGATTATCCTTATTATTCATTATATTTTTTTTTTATGATTTTTTTTAATAGTAATGGATATCTTTGTATTAGAAAACAATTGTGTCTTGGCCATACAACATCGTAATACAAATAAAAAAAGGAAAGGTTACAACCCATGAGAAAAATTTATTATTTATGTTCCATAGGACTTGACTATTGCCTAACCAAACTATAAAATAAAAGAACGATGTGCATATTGTTGAATAAATTGACCTAGAAGAAACTTAAAATTATAATATATTACATACGACCAAGGATATTAAAAACTAGACCCGTGAAGGGAACCTGATGACACCTAGATATGTTGCATTGATTCCTCATGATGTGCATCCTCAACAAGTTGAAATTAAGGGAAAATATATACTCCAACATTGACCAATTCTAGCTTTAAATGATGTTGAACATTCATTATCTCATCCCTTGAATTTGTTCTTGCAAACATTTATGTCAAGGGAGGAAATCAAGCTACCTCCCTTGGAAGCTTGAGATAACTAGAGATGCATGTAATTAGTCATACCACTGAATCAAATTTAAAGTCAAGTTCTAGGAGCTTACTTCTATGAATTTGCATAAAACTCACATTTCCTTCTCCAAATCTTGAAATAATCTTAGCTAAATAGTATCCTTAATGGTGAAATGGCACCACTCTTGGAGTTCCATAGAGAATTTCCCCTCCATTTCTCATGCCAATGGTTCCATTGAAGGTTCAAGGACACCATAAGATGTTATGGTTTTTCCATCTCATGCTTTGAACTTTTGATATAATGTTGAACCTTAACCAACCGACACATCACACATGCGTCAGATTTTTTGTATGCCATTACTAGCTAGGGGAGAGATAAAATCCAAAATATATTTCTATCGAGGACTACAAATAGATATTCCTTCAAAAATCTAATGTAAGCCCATTCCAATTCTAGTCGATTCCATAGACACTTGCAACAGAGGCCAGGAACCAGGGAGGAAGGAACATCTATAGGTGCAAACCACACCTCCAAAACTAAGAAACCACATGCAAAAACAATTTGCTCCATAGTACCCTTAATTAACTTACATTTCGGTGAAGGAATGCATTGAAGTTTGGGAGGATTTAAGTGTCATAATTTTTTGTCCCTATAGATCAATGTGAGAATATGCCCAAGCCTTGTATTCATTATTAACAAAGTGTGAAATAAAATCATGGGAGAAGGATTAAAAAAGGAACTTCCCCCCAAGCCCCCCACACTTTTATTTAATATTCCTTCTTTCATGTCCATGTCGATGTTGACCAAGCAATCGACTTTGTGGTTGTCGGTGCACAACACTTGATAAAATTTTATTCCTCCAAGTTCCTTACCTAGAGCTAGGATATGATAGATAGATGTGAGAAACATGGATTTTGGGGAGTTTTTTGTTGGAGAAGGGATCTGATTATTGTTGTTGAATCACCAACAACTATTTCTTTTTTCACTCCTTTCACCTTGATCTTTTGCAATTCCTTTAACTTTTCCTTCGAGATCATAGATGATCTCCCTGCACCTACCACCCCTATTACTTAAAATAATCATTACAATTATATTAACTTATTAATTTAATTATTATTAATTATACTCATTAATTCAAAATTGATAATCAATAATACTTATTGATTATAGTTATAATCAATCTTAATTAATGACTAGTATTTTCTTTGGAAATGATTATTTTACAATATTTTAATATCAATGAGATTGATTATTCTATTCTACTATAATAATATTCAATCAATATCACACCATGAATGAAAAAATAATGTATCCATAAAAACAATTTGTTGGGAATTTTGATCCATGCTTGTGTGTGTCCTTCTTAACGATGGCGATTTTAGACCCAGGGTTCCTCCAGAGTTGTCCAACAAAAACCCCAAAGCACTAGAATATCAATCATCGACCAAGGTCAAAGAAGGTCTCACCTGATATGCATAGAGTATCACAGAGACCATAAGGTCTTGTGATAGGGATGAAGGCTAAACACACAAAAGTTCATTAGGATTGGCATCCATGCAAATCATATCTGACAAACTATTAGGACTAAGAGTTAAAATAATACACACACATATTCAATTCATACATGATAGACACATAATGGATCAAAATTGTCACATATTTATTACTAGAGCAATTCCATCACAATAGAGATATACATTGTGCAGGATAGATACATATGACAGCCATAGAACTTCATATGTTCTCCATATAAATGCTCAGAATTACAACATGTTGTGCAATACACCTTTGCTCAAAATGCAGACATAAAACAAACACATGAATGTATTCAAAGCATTACAATATTAAAACAGGCTCATAGCGAGCTTGATATTAAGGACTTAGTGAATCTCTTCTTATCAACATCTAGCTAGCTAACCCTCCCTATTTATGATCGTATTGCTTCCTTTTATAAATTTCTATGTAGGGGAGCATTGTCTCTTTCTTATCTACTCCACTCATTTGTATGAAAAAATTGCCTCACGCACTTCTTGTGTTTTCCATCAGTCCACGTAGACTTTCTATATCAATGGAAATATTAACTTCCTATCCAACTTGTCCTCTAGAAGTCCCACGTCCTTGTATGCTGCTGGCAGTAATCATTTGGGAATATTTCACAATGATTCCTTTCTTGATTCTGGTGGGAGTCTTCTTGATTTCTGGTGAAACTGACAAAACTTGGACTGACATGCACTCTATGTCATTCCTCGCACATTTCCTTCGGCACATGAAAAACTATTGAAAGAGCACACACAACTTCATTTCTGCATTCGTGCAAAACTGAGCCAAAAAAATTGGGTGCCAACAGGCCCCCACCACTATTATTTGGCTCGCCCTCAAGCCAACTGTTGTAAGTCCTGAAGGCGAAAAATTTGAATAAGAGAAACTCATCTTTATTTAAAGAAAGTTGGGATTGTAGCCAATTTCTCAACCTAGAACCTTTGTTGGTATCTGTGTAGGTGAATGAGAGATATGTTTAAAGCTCCCCATCAAGCACCAAATGATGAAGAGAAGTGAGATTACCTTAAGAGAGAGCATCATTATCAGCTTGTATTTTTGTTCTGGGGCAACCAAACTGAGTAGGAAGTATCGAATGCTCTAATTATGTAGGTTTGATGATCAATGATGAAATGTGGGAGTAGGGTTAGTAGAAACAAGATTGAATGGGTGAATTTGGCTTGACCTATTCACTTATGGGTGAGGATTGATGATGATGGATGAGAGGAGGGATTTAGGTGAGCCAATTAGTAGGGTCCCTGTGTATCAACAAAGTGGATGATAAATGGCGGTTTTTCACACAACTGTGAGTTTAGAATGCTGGGAAAACACCGTGAGTACAAAATGAAGTTCAAGGAAATGTGGTGGGTGGAGCCTATACTGGGTAGGAAAGAAAGAGGGGGGACTACGACTGAGCAGTTGGTGAAAGACTGACATTTTGTGTAAAAAATGAAGGGTAGGTACTGAAATTGCTTTGTCAAACTGGAAAGAACAGTGTAGGCCCATGCCATGACATAGGAGTGGGGAAGTTTTGAGAAAGGCAAGGGAAGTGGATAAACTATCAACGAAATGATGAACATAGTCATGGATGGAGGTGCGATAGAATTGGGTGTGGATAAATACTCCAGCAAGAGCTTCAGAGGGATGATATATATAGAGATAAGATGGTGGGGAATAGGGTGAAGGGGAGGAAGAAATATTTGATGGGGGTAGCTTGGAGAACAAGTATAAAGTGGCGATGAAATTTGGCTCATGGGGATATAGATATACCCGATCCGTTGTACTAACGATGCTTCTTTGGGAAAGGATTGTTATAATTGACTATGTACTCGTGGCATGTGTGAACTTCCCAACTTGGATTAATTTCCATTTCAATGGATTGAATCACCAGAAACCTCTTCAAAAACCCTCATGAGTTATGAAACCATATTCAAACCCTATAGTTATGTTAAAGCGTTAGCTAGATTTGGAAATATGGAAACCTTCTCAAATTGTCACTCAAGCCCATCCACATGTTTGACTGATGTAAATTATATGTTAATCAAAAGGTAATTTATGTCAACTATAAGATATTCTATATGTTGTATAACCTACACTAAATCTATTCTACTTCTATTCAAAACTTAGACTAGAAGTTTTAAACGACACCGAACCCCTACGGGCCATAGTAAAATTTCAACCTATTTTTATTAGTGAGTCCCTTGTGTGGCTGACCGTGTAGTGTTTCCATCTTGGTGGCACGTTCTTAAATGATGTAGAATAGTCGGAAAGGACACAACCAACGCATGTGGATATTTCCCGGATGGTGTAAATATTTGTTGTTGTATTATAATACCAAACAACTAGGTTGGAGATTTTTTTGGCATATGTTACAGTCATACCATTCCTTTTGTCATTATTTATCAAGAACTTAATTGAATCTGGATATCATTTGGTCTTCTTCTAGTTCCATTAGCTCATCTAACCTGTGTTGAAGAGACTAATCCTCACTCATATGGGTGGCTAGGGTAACCCTGAGGCTAGGAACAACAAATTCTATCGGCAGGACCACTTCTTTTCCATAAACAATTCTTTGAATGGTGTGATTTTTTTCATCCTTTTACATGGTGTTTGATAATCCCATAGGATTACAGGGATGCATTGATCCCTATCATCATGATTCACATTGTAAAATTTTATTAGAACATGTTCTAAAATTTTATTAAAAGCTTCCACTGTACCATTGTCTTAAGGATGATAAGGGGTTCTCTTTTGATTATGGATCATGAATTTTTGGGTGAGTTGTTTAATGTTTTCATCCACAAAATGTGACGCCTGGTCACTCATCAACACCCTTGGACATTCGAATCTAGTGGTGATATTCTAAAAAAAAATGTGTTCTATTGTTTCTGTTGTACAATCCTTTACTGGTGTTGCTTCGACCCAGCTCGTGATATATTTGGTCATAGTAATGATGTAGCACATGCATGTGTGATGTGTAGAAGGATTTACAGGCCCGAAAAAAATCTATTTCCTATTTTTCAAAGGGCTCAAGTGCAGTCACAGAGAACAATGGAAGCTCATCTTCGTGGCAGGGATTTCCAACACGTTGACATATGTCGAAATGTTTGCAGTAGTATTTAGAGTTTGTTAAGAGAGAGGGCCACTAAATCCTTGGGCACAGAACCTAGCACGATATCCTTATCGACATTGTGGCCTCCAACAATACCCTCACATGCCTCATATAGGATTGATTTCCATTCATGTTCTAAATCACAACGATGTAGGATGCCATCTGTGCCCAACTTGTACAATTTTCCAACAATCAAATGATAATCGGCACTATGGGTCACCAGTTTTCAATGTCGCATGGTAGTATACTTGGTGGGAGCCTTGAAAGTGATGAGGAAATATGTGATTTCAACCAATTGATCAAGCACAACTTCGACCTAAGATATGCTCATTAGGGAGTTCATCATCAAGGCTCGTAGAAGCTTCCCCAGTGTGAATCTGTGACATATGATCTGGTCCAATATTATGTTTTCCAGGTTTCACAACAAGTTCGAACTCAAAATATTGGAATAGAAACAACCAATGGTAGATTCTTCCACCCAAGATTGACTTGTTGACCAAATATTCGAGTGCAGAATGATCAATGAAGAATTTGAAAGCCGACAGCAACAAGTAGTGGAAAAATGTTTGCAAGGCATATACCATGACCAAGCCCCTACGCTCGGTTGTCATATAATTATTTTCGGCATCAGACAACTTTTGATTGGAAAAATAGATCAGATGATCAATATTACCTCCCCTATTTGGGAAAGAACAGTGCCCAGTGAAATGGACAAAGCATTGACATGGACATGGAAGAGCTTCAACCAATTAGGGAAAATCAAAATGGGTGCAGTAACTAATTTTTCTTTGAGGGTATCAAGGGATTTTTGGCATTCTATTGTCCACTCGTACTCAGTATCCTTATGCAACAACTTTTCCAATCGATCCACAATATGGTCATAATTTTGGATGAACCGCCGGTAGTATCTTGTATGACCCAATTTTGTGCACATTTCTCGAACTGAAGTGGGTTAACCATATTCAATATGGAGACAATATTAGTTGGGTCCATAAGAAATCCATCTTTGCACACGACATGGCCCAACAATATACCAAAGGGTGTACAAAATATGCATTTCTTTAAATTCAAAGAGATCTTTAGTTGGTGACATTGATCTAACATTAGTAGAAGAACTTGCATATGTTCTTTTAACATACTAAACACAATCCAATCACCCAAGTATACCTCAAGGAACTTGTGGATAAACTCCTTGAAGGTTGTGACTGCTATTCGAGAAAACATTGCAAGGCAATTTTTCAAGCCAAAGGGCATAACCATGTATGCAAATGACACCCATTCGATTGCAAAGGTGGTTTTGGCCTGATCTTCCTCTAGGATCTGAACTTGATGATATCCTGAGAATCCATATTGAATGAGTAGGCTTCTCGACCGCCAACATTTTCCAACACCTCATTTGTGAAGGGTGTCGAGAAAGGGTCATGGATGCAGGTTGCATTCAAACTCCTGAGATCGACACAGATGTGAATTTCCCTAGTATTCTTAGGTTGCATGACCATAAGACTAATGCAATAAGATTCCTCTAAGGGACAATGATATCGACATCCAACATTTGATCTATTTCTTTGTGTGCCTTTTATTTATACCTAGAATTTAAGTGATATGGCCTTCTCTTGACATGTTTGGCATCTGGTTTGAGTTGAATCTTCATAGCTCCTAATGATCCTATAGCTCCCTTCATCTTAGAAAATCTACGATGAAATAATTCCTTGTATTCCTTAAGGAGGTAAACAACCTGAGTGATCTTCACCTTATCCCAATAATCTCCAATAATTAACATCTTGGGTGCTTCTTGAATACCAATATTGTCTTTCTTGGTTTTTATTGGGCCATTATAGTCTAGTGTGGTTGTCTTTGTCACCTTTCCCTTTACTGAGAATTATCCTTGTAGCTCTTTGATATGGATGTCATTGGGGTCATCGTCATCCATATTGTCCACATCAATCTTCCAACAATGTACTGCTTTCTTCAGTTTTTCACAGGATGATGGTATGAGTAGACCACCCTGGGGGTGATGTCCTTTAGCTACCAATGAAAAATAAATTCCTTAATACGGTGGGGCACCTCTTTGTGAGATGGATCTTTTGTGGTGAAATAAAAGGTTGAAAGAAACTAGTAACTCATATGGGTCCACTCAATTGTATTCCTTTTGAGTTCCTCCTGAATGTACCAACTTCTAGGGACCATATCCATCGTATGGAGAAACTGATGGACCCATTGGACTCGAGGGATGTTCTTATAGGTCCAACAGCATTCGCAAAAAGAAACTTTTCCTGAGGATCCTTAGTTCCCTTATATTGGTTGGCTAGTTCGAAGTCAATGATGGGATGGAACCAGATCTTTATGAAATCTGCTATTTGCACCCAGCTCTAAATATTTGAGTTGTGTGTCACCCACCACTATCCAGATTCCCCTCGAACCACTGCATCCATGACCTAGATTCTCTACTCGAAGGGAAATTTTTTCTCAATATGTATAAGGAACATGTCCATTGACCCTTCCCCATCAAACCATGGGGCATCGCAAAACTCAAACCCGATCCATCACACTGCTTTTGTTATCCTCTCACATCTGTGAGTGGAAACTTCGTATAGCTTATTCTTCCACCTCTCCATGGCATCCTTAGAATCCATGTCATAATACTTGACACTTCTCCAGCTTAACTCTCCATTTACAGTGGGGTTTATGTAGTCCTCCCTACGTTTTGTGATATTGTAAATATTCTCAATGACTGAGCTCTACACATCCTCATCTATGGGCTCATTGTATCGGTCACCTTCATATGGATCTAATGGTGCGACCATGCGCAGGGTGTCCATTTCAAAGGAAATTTTCCTCTCCTTCAAGTGTAACATCACATTATTGTCAAAGGCCCAGTCAATACCCAGTAATGCAGGATATGGATCATATTCATCCATAATATTGATGACCTCAAATTCTAGCTTTGTTTTACTCATATATTGACTTCTACTTGCTCTAGACAAACTATTGGGTAGATCTTCTATTGATTACAATTGGATTTGGATGGGAGACCATAAAAAATTCAATTTCCACATCACCTCCCAATATTTCTTCAGAAAAATATTCACATTGGATCCCAAATCCAACATGACTCCATCCATGTCATAGCAACCAATGTTTTTTGTCATCTTAAATTCTCAACCAGTGCACTTTTTCTTGTTGACCTGACATACATCTCTTTCAGGTAGTGGAGTGGATATGATATCCTCCAATCCTTGTTCTTTCATGCAAGTAGCTAACATATGAGTCAACTTACTTGTAGCTTTTGGATCATTAATAAATTGCAAACAACAACACAAGAAATAACTTCCATGGTCTTCAAATTCTTTCTTGTGACCTAGTTCCTATAAGACTTGTGCATGCCCTGTGCATTGCAATTCCTCTTGGCACTATTCTTCATAGGCCATCTTCTCAGTGCATCACAACTTAGTTTGTCTGCGATCCTCCTCTATTTCTCATTTCATCATGCACTGGACTTCTTCGTGCACGTGAGCCTCCTCCAATGATATTTTCATTGCACACTGCAACTCCTCACATGCGCGGGCCTCTTCCAGAGACCTTTGCGTTGCATGTTACAACTATTCATAGATCCAAGCTTCTTCCATTCAAATTTGAGTCACCCTCTGTACTTCTTCCCTGATCCAAGCCTCCTCAAGTGACATCTGGCTTGTGCACTTCATCTCCCCACATGCTCTTTCCTCTTCCAGTTCTCTCTATGAAACACACAAAAATTGCTTCTGTTGATCCGCATCAAACTTTGGAGGGGGTTGAGGTTCCTTCCTTATCTTTCTGTCTAGATTTTGACTTGAGCCTTCACCATGCTCAAAGTCTGCTTCTATCTTCGCTTGTCTATGGGTTACTACCTGGAAATCATCCTCCTTTTTCTTCTTCTTATTCTTTTGCAACTCATCATGCAGCCTATTATAATTGGTCTTCTTGTCCTCCCACTTCTTCAGTAAGTTGGGGCAGTCTTGAGTGACATGATGAAGACTATAACAATATGCACAAAGCACGTGTTGTTTGGTACAAAATCAGGAGACATGACCAATATCACCACAATTAAAACATGTGGGGGGTCTACCTCCCCCTCTACCATATCCTTAACCGCTACCACACCCATATACACCTCGGGAAACTGCTTGGTATCTTCCTCTCTTCACACCACTTATCTCACCACCTTTCTGCTCCTTTTATAGCCAGAATGCATCGTGGGTATTATCTTGCATTAACTGGAGTGAGAAACAACTATTGACATCATGCCCAATATATTTATAGAAATCACAGAATGGAGTGTGAGTCATCATCTGGTACTTTTTAAAGTTTGGGTAGTGGGGTGGAACATGGCCCCACTATCTACATATTTCACATCATTCCATCTGACCAAATGGAAAAGGATCAGGTGCTCCCATTGCCACATAATTTGGCAGGATGGGGAATTCATCTCTCTGATTCCCTTCTGTGAAACGGGTGGTACACCATATATTCTTGCACATGACTTTCATCTTATCCATATATTGTAGTTGTGTTGGCCCTTGGTTATGGAAGTAAGCAAAGATTGAGGACAAAAAGGCAAAACGAGAACTTCGCAAAAAACACAGTGACTATTACTAGGTCAAAGTGAGCAAAAGAGCAGAAAAGACGGAGCGAAGTCTGAGAAAGCAAGTCGTTCGATGAGGAGATTGAGGATGATAGGTCAGCAAGGAAGAAGGACCGTGGACAACTCGGCAAGAGGAAAAATCCACCATTAGATGTTTTGGAGCACCGCGCAAGAAGGAAGGAAAGACAAGTTGGCGAAGCCCTGAAAACGTGAGTCAAGTTGACCTAGGGTTTTATACACCTAGGGTTTTGGTATCTAGGGTTTTGACACCTAGGTTTCAACCTAAGGATGTCGGTGAGTGATTGTAATGTATAAATAAAAAACCTATATGAGGGAAGAGGGTTGGTTCGAGTTTGTTGGATCTAGTTGTATTATTTTGACATGAGTGATTATTGTTGTGAGAGAGAGAAGAGATGAGTACAAGAACCTTATGGTATTGTAAGATCTTCAGCTGGGTGAAAAGATCAACCCTGCAACCGGGTGCGTAGGGAGGGGAGAGATAGAGAGAAGAGGAGAGAAGATATGTTGGCTAAGAGCGCAGATCAGAATTGTATGCTTTCATATTAATATATCATAAAGAATAGTTATGTGGATGTAGCCCTAGAGAGAGGGTGAACCACGTATATCTAACTCGTGTGTGTGATTTATGTTGTGTTAATTTACCTTGATATACTGTTATTGCATTGCTATGGTAGATATGATAGATGTGCAGAATAGATATAAGTTGATAAGTGATATATGCATGTTGTATTGTTCTAGTATTAGATCCACTTGACATTTCCCTTGGTTGTAGACATCTCTGTCCTACAACCCCCCCATAGATGCTTTGGGTGAGACTGCATCTGCTTCGCAGGTATAGCCGAAAGGGCCAGTAGTTATGGCTTGTTGGTACGCTCTTGGAGGTGAACCCTGGGTCTGCCCCTGTGCCAACAAATGGTTCTATTGCCGGGACCAGAATCTTGTTGAGGGAATGTCAAGGTGGTTTCCATCAAAGAAAGAGATTCAAAAGTGGATAGAGGATCAAGAAAAGGACTTCGTTGAAGCCCAGAACAAGAACGCTAATCTTAGTGCAAAGGATTGGTTGGAGAGACATATTTTTACTGATATATAGGATATATTCTTTGGAGGAATCCATCAAGAGCTATATGAGTGGTTAGCCAAGTTGGAATATACCCAGTTTGAGGTCATATCTATACCTCCTATAGTTTGGATTTCAGCCTTGATCAAGAAGGTCAAGAGAGTTGACAACGTCGTGTCAAGAGCAGTAGATCACTGGTTTGATAGCACCATTGGAGGGTACATCACCGAGTTTGTTGTTGATAGAGTAGAGTCGTATAGCCAAGCTGAGAGATATTTATTCAAGGGACCTAGAGGAAAATTTTTACATTTCTTGAAGTTGAGAACCAAGATTCTAATGCATGAAAATAACATCTTGAAGACACAGTAGATCGATCGGACTTAAAAACTCTAATGTTCAGGAATTCAGACAGCGACAGTGACTTAGAGGCTGGATATATGCGCAGTGGGAGAGTGTTCAAAGAAGTTCATCTTGCGAACCTGTTCAAGCAGAAGTATGGGGATGAGGGTTTCTACAGTGGAGAAGAGGCAGATTTGACGGACGAAGAGCATTCAGAACCCGCTAGGCAGAGGAAGAGGAAGCTACAAAAATTTGTCAGGAAAAGCCAGAAACCTCATGAACTATGCAGACTATTGAAGTACTATTAATACTCTTGTTGGTTCAACAACATTAAGCAATCAGAGGAATTAGAGTTACCAGACTGTTCAGAGTACTATTACTAGTAGTCCACCACATACTCAGATAGGAAACCTAGGAAGATCTATGGAAGATGAGATGAGACTCCCTATATTTAGGGGAGATGGATTTGAAGATCCTGATCAGTACTGGTTTCTGTGTGAAGCCGTATGGAATATTAAAAATTCCACCGATGAAGCTGTTAAAAGAACCCAATTTAGTACTACCCTTTGAGATCGTGCACTGAGATGGTACATGAAGCTTGTCCAAGGACTTGCATAGCCTAAGTCGTTGAACGAGATCAAGAATGCGTTGATTGTAGAGTTCAAAAAGACCAAGTCAGAGTCACAATGTATTACAGAGATCAAGCATAATATATCTGAACCTGTATGGGAATTTGACCAGAGATTCAAGACCTTAACAGGTCGATTGACTTTTCAGATCCCAGATGAGCAGAACAAAGAGTGGTTCATTGCTGCCCTGTTACCACACATCAGAGTTCCTATGATGCAACAAAATATTGCTTCACAGGTTGAGGCACTGGAGATCGCCATGAAGTTAGAATCAGCCCCTATGGGAGAATCCAGCTCAGGTATGAGTCCGATCTTGAGTCATCTGACTAGCTTGTCTTTGTAGGTCGAAGATATGAAGAAAGACAAGTGAAAAGATAAAAGAGAAGACATATGGTGTGTGAAATGCAGGTCAGAAGGCCATGACAAGGAACATTGTCCCCTATTCCATGAATACTTGGCCTCTAGAGCTCTGAGCCCTTTGAAGCAAGTCACTTTATCCTGGTGCGAAGTATGCCGAAATAGACATCGCCCTGGTGAGTGATATTACATGCAAAAATATGTTCAGACACCCACAAATTTGTAGTGCATGTTCTGTAAGTCCATGGGACATGATGATAGAGATTGTATGGATTACGATCTCATGGATGAAAGGTCAAGAGATATATACAAAATTCAAGGCGAAGTACAACAATAAGGAAAAGCAGAAAAACTCCCCTGGGAGAGGAAAATTCAATCCTTGCAGTGGATTCAAAGGACGAGGATGAGGAGGGGGTATGGGTCGAGGCCGAGGACAGATCATTTGTTATAACTGCGCATATCTAGGACACTTGGCAAGGGACTATCAGAACCCTTGTACCACTTGCAGCTATTGCAACTCTTTCGAACACGTTATCGAAGAATGTCCAGCATTGCTAGCTAAAATTCAACAGAAACAAGGACCTCAACAGAACCCTCAGATATAATTGATCAAAGTTGAAACTCGCAGAGAAGACCCTAGAGTTGTTTTTATTACTAGAGGAGGCGTTTTTACAGGAGATGACAGAATGACCCAAGGGAAGACTACAAAAGATTCAGGAATTAGAAAAGCTACAAAGAAGACCCAAACCTTTGATGTAAAGAAGGAAAGACAAATACTTGAGGAGGCAAGAAAAGAGTTCAAATGAGACCAAGGTTCTTCATCAAAGACATGACCAGAAGTAAAAGAATATGGAATGCCTCAGGCATTTGATTAGTCAGCTTCGCCACGAGAAGGTAAGCAAGATCATGGAATTTCTATATACTTATATTAAGTTGATTCAGGATGAGAGCGTTGTACAAGAGCTACAAAAATTAATCAAACAATATGAGCTAGGAATGACTAACCCCTTACTGAATAGGGAAGTACACCAAATCTCTAAAAAGAGAAGGACAAATAAGGAATTACATTTGAATGCTCAGATAGGTGAATATGATATAGACTATGTGGTCCTCGACTTAGGGTCAGAGGTCAATGTCATGAAGAAGAAAACTTGGACATTGATGGGAAAACTTGTTATCAGACTAATCGGTAGGTGCGGATACTAACAGATCTCCCTAGATCCACCTGGATCTAGAACAAAACACACCAGAACATGATGCTTTCCTTAAGTTTTAGATATTGAATTTACTAACTAAAGAGGGATAGGTGACATACCGTTTAAATGTCGCTTCCTCTCGCCATCGCCATCCTAGCTCCGTTCCAACGCTCATACAATGATGAACCTACAAAAGAACGCAACCAACCAAAGTGATAGTAATAGCATAAACTCAATATAAACCTATGTATGTGATCAAGGAATCATACAATAAAACACAACAAGATTTATAGGAAAGAA
>JASDQU010310177.1:58057-80258 GCA_032191745.1 Picea mariana
GCAGGCCACTAAAGGGTACAGTGCGAGAATGCCTGTAAACAAGCAAAAATTTGAAAAAGGACTAAATTTGAGTGAACTTTCAGATCCAGAGAGTCTGGATGGATCTCCCACAGACTCAGAGACCAGAAAACAAGCAATCAAAGCAAGGGAAACTAGACTAACTAGGAAACAATCCGATCCCCAGTGGAGTCTCCAATTTTGTTATCGAACTAATCGGTAGGTGCGGACTAACTGATCTCCCTAGATCCACCTGGATCTAGAACAAAACACACCAGAACATGAGGCTTTTCTTAAGTTTTAAATATTGAATTTACTAACTAAAGAGGGATAGGTGACATACCATTTAAATGTCGCATCCTCCCGCCATTGCCATCCTAGCTCTATTCCAACACTCATAAAATGATGATCCTGCAAAAGAACGCAACGAACCAAAGTGATAGTAATAACATAAAGTCAATATAAACCTATGTATGTGATCAAGGAATCATATAATAAAACACAACAAGCTTTATAGGAAAGAATCATATTACTGTATCATATTAAATGTGAAAGAGAGATTACAACCATGGCCTTGATGTTGTAAGGTCCCTCCCAACTGTCCTTCATTCCCCACACACTTCTTGCTCCAAGGATTCTGAGACCATGGATCTGATAGCTACTCACAATCTATCTTGACAAAGAAAATCTCAAAGCCACTCCAACCAAGCTAATAATTCCAAGCCAACCAAAGCTAACTTTCTCCATGAGAACTCCTCTCCTTTTATAAGTTGAAGAGGATAAGGTGAGGAGCTTAGGATGATCCCACTAAATCATGAAAGCAAGCAAGATCCAAACCATTCAGATGCCACCACACCATAGAAGCTTCTCCTTCTAGAAGATTTGAGAAAACGCTTGTTTTTCCCACGTGTAGGCATTCTCGCACCCTGCCTATAGAGCAACCTGCGAACATCTCGCACCCTAGCTATGGTGCAACCTGCAAGAATCAGGCATTCTCGCACCCTGCCTATATAGCAACCTGCGAACTTCCTTTTTTACAAGGTTTGTACAAGGGAAAATGCAACTTCTTTTCTCAGGAAAAGTTCTTCTCTCTTCTTTCTTCAGGAATTCAGGCCACTGACCCCTCTGAAGGCAACAGATAGGTTTACATCATTAATATTCATAGGGATGACAAAAATAATGTGTAACACCTCCACATCAGATGCCACCCCCTTATCAAGATCCTAATGCATGGTTACCTATGCCCCATCAACAAAATCATCATGGACAATGGAACCCATATTGGAGAGGCCCTCAACAACAACTCAATTATCAAAACCATCATCAACCGAACCCCTATCAACAACAGTTCCAACCCCAGTACCAGCAGCAACAACTACAATTACCTCCCAATGCCCCACCGAACAATCCTCCTTTACGACCTCAGATGCTTGTGCAACCTAACCCAAACCCAAATAATAAGGTCATTCAAAACATAGATATACACAATGTGCCGGCCTTGTCTATTACTCCTATGCCTTGTGATGAAATTAAATTAAGATCAGGGAGAATAGTCGAGCCAATAATTGAAGATGCTCCATCTTCAGAATTAGAAAAGGAATCAGGGGAAAGATCATCTACTGATACAGACTAAATTGAACAACCTATTATAGACTCAGCAGACCCACCATTCCCTGAAAGACTGACAATTACCAAACCTGTGGAATTACCATCTTTCAATCTCTTAGAACAATTTCAAAATCTGCACGTTAATATTCCACTATTGCAAGCGATAAGAGATGTMCCTATTTATGCCAAGAATGTAAGAGATCTCTGTATAAAAATACCTGGATGAAAACCCAGGGACCTCCTCATAGTGCATATAGTGGGCGGTTTGTATGAACTGATGTTAGGAAAAACCCCACCTATTAAATATGGYGACTCAAGAAACCCTACAGTCACTGTCAAAATTGGGCAGACATCTATTCCCCATGTGCTAGTCGACTTAGGGGTGGCAATTAACATCAATCCAATAGAAAATTTTAGCGTCGGAAGTCACTCCTGGATTGTTTGCAGGAGCAGAGCCCGATACCCATCAGTTTAATGTCACGATTGTCTTTTAAATGGATGATCAAATGGAGATAAAGGATCGAGGAGATATCACTCTAACTCAGGGACTGGGTCTAGCGTGTATGAGACGAAGGAGGTCTTGATCTAACTTCAGCCAGTGGGTTGATTAAAAGATGAGCAGATGGAAGACTTATCAAGAAAAGTGAACAAACAACTTTGGGCAACAGGCTTTCAGCAGTTTTTAGAAGAAAGACTCTGAATGCAAGATCCGCTTGGTTCAGGGCCTCAAGAAACTGAAGGTGGACTTGACTGGATCCTCCAATTCCAAGTCGCTCAGCGTTGGGAAAATCACAGGAACTTATTAGAGACAGCGCAACTATTACAGTGATCCATTACAACATCATCCTATAATAGCCACAGCTCGACTGGATCCTCCAATTCTGAGTTGCTCTAACACAGTGTAACAATGACGTAAAAGAAACTGGCATTCATAAGGCAAGAAGTCTCAAAATTATATACATAACCAGAGTATCAGTGCTTCATTAAAGTTTTACAACCGAGAGCTCTGCTCAACCATCGATGCTTACAAAATACAAAAACTGAGTCTATATACTCAGGAAACTTCACCTCACAGAGGTGTGTACAGTCACTCAAAGCTGGGTGTCCCTTCAGTCAAACTCGTACTGATGTCTTCTTTTAAGTGCCATCTTAACTAAGCATGGCTCTTGTAAGGAGAGTAGTTGAGCCATTAAGTGTTGAGCTAGCGTGCGCAGACTTTTCTGTTGACTCGAGGAATCCGGCATGGCTTCTCTGGGAAAATCGATACACAGGACCTCCTCGGGCAGACGACTTGCCAGAACCTCCATTCCCTTACTTAATGAATGAAAGGAAGTCTTAACCACCCGCGCCTGCCATCATTTACTCCAGGCGAGAAACAGTAAAGAGATCGGATCCGATGGCGCCTGGAGGTCGCGATGATCCCCTCTGCAACTGAACTCAGCACCTCGGGCCTTCTTTATGCAACCCCTTCCTCTCCCCAAGTGACCATGGGCTATGACCATATGCTTTCGGCACTCGCGAATATGAAAGGGATAACCTTTGCTGATTGAAATCGCGATGAGCGATATGCCGAGAAGGATTAATATGGCACTGCGTTTCCTTCTAGATCTGACGGTTCTTACTTCTCCTGGTGATGCCGTGGGCCCAGGCCCGAGATTCTCCCAGCACCTCGCACCTCGAAAAATAACGAAGCTGTTTTTTGCGTTTTGGAGTCACGATGGGTGAAGCGCCGAGATGGCTCTACTTGCTGCCAGGTGTCCCTTCTGGATGGACAGATGAGATCTTCTCGGCAAGACTATGGGCCCGAGTCCCGGATGCCCTCGGCACTTCGCGTCTCATGGCTGGGAGGAGGCTGGTCCTCATTCTTCAAAGTCACGAGGGGCGAGGAGGCAAGGGGCCCAATTGCACGCCAGGTGTCTGCTTCAAATGGACGGCTGAGATCTTCTCGGCAATGCTGTGGGCCCGAGTTCAAGATTCTCTCAGCACTTCGCGTCTCACGGCTTAGAGGAGCTATACCTTCTGTTTCAAAGTTACGATGGGCGAAAAGGAAAGGAGCCTAATCGCGCACCACATGTCCCTCTGGATGGACGACTGAGATCTTCTCAGCAATACTGTGGGCCCGAGTTCCAGATGCCCTCGGCACTTCGCATATCGTGGCTGGGAGGAGGCTGGTCCTCGTTCTTCAAAGTCACGAGAGGCAAGGAGGTGATGGGCCCAATCGCGTGCCAGGTGTCCGCTTCATATGGATGGCTGAGATCTTCTCGGCAATGATGTGGGCCCGAGTCCGAGATTCTCTCGACACTTCACGTCTCACGGCTAGGAGGAGCTAGACCTTCTATTTCAAAGTCGCGATGGGCGAAAAGGCGAGGAGCCTAATCATGCACAACGTGTCCCTCTGGATGGACGGCTGATATCTTCTTGGCAATACTGTATAGCTCTTTTTATTGTCGGTGCCCTCCACACGTAACCGTCGGCTAGGGCTTAAGTGCTAGCGCCTCTCGCAACTCGCGACCTCGCGAGTTTGAGTGTCGAACCTTGGCGTTATCCCTCCGCAAAAACCCGAGAGATGATGGTTCTTTTCCTTTCCAAAATTGTCACGACTTGCGATCTCATGCAACCAAAGGATATGGTCCACCCTCCGAACTCGCGAACCCTGAGTTCAAGAAATGAAACTCTGCATCAACTGATCGCGATCAACGGCCCTCGTTACTTCGCGAGTTTTCCACGCAGACTTCTGACCATTCACCCCTTTAACAACTTCTTCTCTATACTTGGCATGACTCGGTCGACTGCAATTACCCACCAACCGTCGATCTGCTTCACAAAAAATAGACCCTGGATGTTGCCGACGACATTTTTCCCACTCGCTTGACCTGCTACTTGGAAAAACAGGGATTCTCCTGTGCTGCGCTTGATCATTTTGTGCAACTTGAAGACCTGAATGCTCTCAAGCCCATGACAACATTTATCGCTAACAGAAACTACACAATTTTTGCTACTTAGAACATAAGTCTGACCTACTCCTACTGTTCTAGAATTATCTGATTGTTCTACCATTAGACTAGAAGGAGTAATTAAGGATTTAGTCATTTCAGTGGATTCATGGGAGTATCTTGTTGATTTTGTCATTTTTCAACCCAAAACCCATCTGGGGGGCCACCCTCTAATTCTGGGAAGACCATGGTTAGCTACAGTTGATGCTTTCATTGCTTGTAAATCCAGTTCTATGACCATCTCTGATGGTTATGACACAAAAAAATTGACCCTGTATCCTCATGCTACACCTAGTGTAGAACCTGAAAATTCTTTATGGATGGACACTGAAGATGAAAGTGCTATGCCTGTGCTAACCATAGGAAAATCCCTGAGTTTCAAAGACGATACAGAGGATGAATTAATCAACTAATTTATCTGTGACTCCAATGTTGTTACACGGAACATGCACCATCGATTGATTAGAGTCTTTGAACCCATCGCCCAGGGAGAGATGAGCTCAGAAATGTTCTCAGAAACCACTGAAAATCAAAATGATTCATCTATAATAGCAACCGCTGTAACAACAGATGATGAAACAACAACATCTGAATTATTTCCTAAAGTCAGTTCTAAGAGCATCGCTGTAGAAATTGAACCTGGAAAAACCTTGAACATCAAACCCGATATATCCACTGCTGAAACTCGTTGATTGATGAAATTACTGATTGAACATAAAGAATCATTTGTCTAGGATTACATGGATATGAAAGGCATTTCCTATGAACTATGCACCCACCATATATACATTAAATAATAATGTCGACCCATTTGCCAACCCCAAAGGAGGATGAACCCAAACCTTAAAGAAATTTTTAAGGAGGAACTCCAGAAACTTCTCAATGTTGATTTCATTTACCCTATATCAGACATCGAGTGGGTCTCACCGTTGGTTATTGTTCCTAAAAATAATGGAAAATAGAGAGTGTGTGTGGACTATAGAGCCCTGAATAAGGCCACGAAGAAGGATCATTTTCCTTTGCCATTTATTGACCAGGTTCTAGACAACCTAGATGGGAAAAAGTTTTTCTCTTTCTTAGTTGGATTCAATGGCTATAACCAGATAAAAATTGCTCCACGGGACCAAGATAAGACCACCTTTACCAGCCATTGGGGTACATTTTCCTACAAGGTTCTCCCATTTGTCTTATGTAATGAACCAGCCACTTTCCAGAGCGTTGTAATTGGTATTTTTTCTAATATGGTGAATGACTATATGGAGATATTCATGGATGACTTTACACCTTATGGCATTGATTTCGATGAAGCTTTAACTAATCTGGAAAAAGTGCTCAAAAGATGTATACAGTCTCATCTTTCTTTAATTATATAAAAATTCCATATGATGATGAGCGAGGGTGTAGTGTTGGGACACTTCATTTCTTATGCAGGAATTCAGGTAGACCCAGCCAAAATCCAAGTAATTTTGGACATTCCAACTCCGTCAAATCAGAAAGAGGTAAGAAGTTTTTTAGGGCGTGCTAGCTATTACAGGAGATTCATTTAAAAAATTCCAAACTTGATTCCCCCTTGTTTTTTCTATTAACAAAAGATGTTGACTTTCGTTGGACTGACAACTGTGAATTGTCTTTTACATATCTAAAACAAAAATTGTCCACAGCTCCCATTTTGAGAGGGCCCAATTGGGCTCTGTCATTTCACATTTCTTCAAATGCCTTAGATACTGCAATTGGTACAGTACTAGGGCAACAGGAAGACAAAGAACCCTGTGCTATCTACTATATCAGGAAGAACCTGGCTCCTGCTAAATTAAATTATATAGTTACTGAAAGAGAATTCTTAGCAGTAGTTTATGCAATCAATAAATTCAGGCATTATGTCACTAGTTATCCTACTTTTATTCATACTGATCATACAACAATTAAATATCTGATGAATAAACCTATTACTAATGCTTGAGTAACAAGATGGTTGTTACTACTACAAGAATTTGACATCACTATAGTAGATAGACCAGGAAAAGAAAATGTGGTTGCTAATTTTATCTCAAGATTACATATAAATGATGTTAATTTACCTATTGATGATTCCTTTCCAGATGAACATTTGTTTGCAGTATCTGCTCACTCACCTTGGTATGTAGACATTGCTAATTATTTGGTTGCAAGGAAGGTACCTCCCCATTTATCTCCTCGAGAAAGAAGGAAGATTATTCAGAAGAGTGCTCGGTATAGTTGGATAGGAGGATACCTTTTCTACACATGCCTAGATCAGAAAATAAGAAGAAGTGTAAGGGATGATGAAGTGTATGATATACTGAAAGATTTCCATGATGGCCCTTGTGGGGGTCATTTTGCTGATAAAAGGACCGGGCATAAAATTTTAAGGATGGGTTATTTTTGGCCCACCATATTTCAAGATGCCAAGAAATACATTCAAACTTGTGACAGTTGCCAACGAATGGTTCAGCCAAATCATAGGGATGAGATGCATCTCTAGCCTCAGGGAGTGTTAGATCCTTTTTAGATATGGGCCATGGATTTCATAGGGCCCATTAACCCACCTTCTAATTAGAAAGTCTATATATTTGTCTTTACAGATTACATGACCAAGTGGGTCGAGGCGAAAGCACTCATTAGGGCCTTAGAAGAATTTGTCTTAGCATTCTTGTTTGAAGATATATTTGTTAGGTTTGGAGTTCCCAAAGAATTAATAACTGATGGAGGACCCCCTTTCACATCACATAATCTTGAAGCCCTACTCAGTAAATATCATGTTTTACATAGAATAGCTTCTCCATACCATCCACAAGGCAATGGCCGGGTGGAAAACACCAACAAAGTTATTGAAGCCATTCTTACTAAAAAAGTGAAAGAACATCATTGGGATTGGACAGACAGATTGCATGAAGCTCTATGGTCTTACCGAACTACTTGGAGAAACACAACTGGTTTTACTCTTTATGAGTTGGTATATGGAAAAATCCTTGTTTTTCCCATTGAATTTGAAATCAAAACCTTAAGAACTACATTAGCAGTCAACCTTGACTTGACTATGGAACAGAAGGCCAGACTGCAGCAACTCAATGAGCTTGATGAAAAGAGTTTGGACAATATTCATCAAACCTCGGTGATTCAACGACAGAGAACAAAATGGCATGACCAAGTCATCAAGAAGAAATTATTCCAGAAAGGAGATTGGGATCTGTTGTATGATTCGTGCTTTAAATAATTTCAGGGTAAGTTGCGTACACGATGGCTAGGACCTTATGAGGTAGACACTTTTTTTCCCAACGGGACAGTCAGGTTGATCACTATTGATGAATCCAATACATAGTTACATGCAAATGGCCATCTCTTGCGCCTGTATCAACGTCCACTGTCCAAGGCAGAATTCAAATCTAGATGTACAACCAATACAGGTTATCAATTCTTAAAAGGAAAGGATCTTTCTCCTTCCCCTTATGAACGTTAGGACTTATTTTTCTCAAACCTTGTATATAAATAAACTCAACAAAATTTGAATTTCTCTGTTTTTGTTTGATTTTTTTTTTTTTTTTTACTATGCTAATAAATTCAGCCTTGAAGGGTATCAGGCAGTTATGTGTGTGTAGGTGAATAGATGAACAGCAAGGTTGAGTACAGAAAAAAAGAGAGGAGTCAAACGATTAGTTTATGGAAGTTGAAAAACTTCCTAAAAACTAAGTGATGCAGTGTTCAGCCAATTTTCCTGTTGTTACACTCATTTACGATAAATTGGTCGATTCCCATGCTGTTACACCCTTTTTCGATCAATTGGCCGATTTTCCTGCTGTTACACCCATTTTCGATAAATTGGCCGATTTTCCTACTGTTACACCCATTTCCGATAAATTAGCCGATTTCCATGTTGTTACACCCTTTTCTGATAAATTCGTCGATTTCCATGTTGTTACACCCTTTTCGATAAATTGGTCGATTTTCCTGCTGTTACACCCATTTTCGATAAATTGGTTGTTTTCCATGCTATTACACCCTTTTCCAATCAATTGGCCGATTTTTCTGTTGTTACACCCATTTCTGATAAATTGGCCAATTTTCCTGTTGTTACACCCATTTCCGATAAGTTGGCCAATTTCCTACTGTTACACAATGACCGCTTTTCACGCGGTTACACCATTTTCCTTTCCAACCATCTCATTTGTTGTTACACCTACCTCCTCCATTCTGTCTGAAGTACCTGCTGATACACTGATCCTTGTTATTCTTTCTTGCCACTTCACTCTTTCTTTTTCTCATTTCTGCCAATGTTGCTACTCCAACTCTACAATCTTTCCATGCTACTGCACCATTGATTTGTTAATACCATAGCTGTCTTTTTCTTATTTCTTTGTCTAAAAGTGTTGCTTCATCATTACTTGACTTCACATTTGTTGATTTCCAACTGATCAACTATAGAAAGGACTCCATCTCTGCTCCAGTTGTCATATCGTCATTTCTCACCCTATCATTCATCATGTCAGCTATTCCATGCAACTCAAATGGTAGTTGGATAGTGCGATTACTCCGACAGACCGTTATGTGCGGTAAGATACAAGGTACGTGACTAATCCTACATTTTAAAGTAATGAAGATATAAAAGCACACTTTCTTATTTTCTCACCAATTGTGCTAAATCGTTGCACCTAGAGCCAATCTGATTAGTTGGGGGGGGGGGAACGCAAATCTAGTTGTCCAAGATGCATTTTATACTCACCTCCACCACCTTTTAGACCACACTTTTTTTTTTCTGAGACATTGTATTCTATATGCAAACCATGTTCGAACCTACTATGTTTCTGGTTTAGGTGCTAGTTTCTCCTCCTACGTGCCTGTTAGACTCTCAAGCAACATCATGGGAGGATCAGCGGTGAGGTATGAACCCGCAAACTTGGACACTTTGTTGTTACACCCAGAGGCCTACCAAATATTTCTCCAGGTCAGCTAGATATCGTATTTTAAGAAGCTAAAGGGGTTTAATGAAGAGGAGGTATTGGAGTTTAGTCAAAATCTTACCGAAGGATATTCAATGGTGAATGGGGTAAGGATTCCAGTGTCAGAAGAAAGAATTGCTGCTATGATAGGGTTGCCAACAACAGGAGACCGATGGTTTAATAGAAAAACACATCTTCTGGATGCTTAGAAGGGTTTCCTCATCGATAATGAGCAAGTTCAGACCAAAGGTAGAGGTGTGGATGCCAATTCCTTACCAAAGTCATGGGGGAAAGTCATAGAGCATGTCAAAAGGTACATTACCTGTGAAGGCAAGTACCAAGTTGTTTATTTTTCTGATTTCATTTTATTATCACATCTGTGACATTAGAAATTCATAAACATTCCTTATTTTCTCCTCCATTCATTGAATAACATGGCTCATTTTGTAAATAAATCCAAGAACCCCAAGAAATTCCTTTCTAATCACATACTCATCGGACTATCAATTCACAGAGGTATGGGAATTTCCAATAACCCATTACCTATTGTAGCAGACCAGCCACATTCTATACCTGCAGATATGATTAAACCTCTTCCTAAGTCTCTACCCTCGGTGCCAAAGCAGTCCAAACCCCTATTGTCGTTGCCCGTAAGATGACTTAGAGAAGAAAACGCACAACCCGCGGCCATCCTACCACCAACCAAACAAGCCTCGATGGAGTTTAATTGACACAACCTATAGCTGTGATCAAGCCAAACGATGAACAGCCAGCTACTAGACCAAGACATGAGTCACAGCCCCTGGCCACTACAGGTGTTATTGAAAAACTACCCCCTGCTCCTGTATCTGTATCACCTAGAAAGAGAACAAGGTCAGAACTGTCCATTGCAACAACAAGTGTAATATACCAGATATAAAAAGTATGCAGAACAGAAATAAAATGCTAGAAATGGCAGAATAACGGTAATATAACTAGCATAATCTCCACAATAACACAGAAATGATATAAGAACAACAACAGAAATAGCACTTTGATTCAGAAAGCAATGTTCACGGGCCTCTTCGAGGGGGCAACCTCCAGTCGAGCAGTTCTCTGTAACAATAATCTCCAAGATAGGGTTTTCATACCCTCGACCCTTATTTATACTAACTATGTCTATCAAGAGAAGCATCTAGAGGAAGATCCTTCTAGAAGCGGAAGCTTCTATTAGGTCTTCTTACATCCGCCTTATTCTATATTATTGAAAGGCCTTATTAATATTGACCTTTATTACATCTGAATATATTGATCTACCTATGTGTTGGTTAGGACCCTAACATGTCCGCCCCCTTAAAAAAAGCCTTGTCCTCAAGGCTTGAGATGTGGAAACTGCTACAGAATGGTAGTTGGTTCCCAAGTGGCATCTGCTAGAGTTGTATCTTTCCACTAGACTAGCACTTCCTTGATGGTTTGCTGATGCAGGTGACGCTCACGCTGGTCCAAAATGGCTTCTGGCTGCAACCAAATGGATCCTTCTTTAGCTAACTCGGGAAGGTTGGTTTGAATTTGGCACCTAGTTCCAATCACCTTCTTTAAGCATGAAACATGAAAAACAGGATGTAGCTTTGACTGACTGGGCAAAGCTAACTGATAGGCAACTTGTTCCACACGCTTGAGAGCTATATAAGGACCATAAAATTTGGGCACTAGCTTCTAACACTTCTCGGCCTTGAGGGAAGTTTGCTTGTATAGTTGCAGTCGCAGAAACCCCCGATTCCCTTCTACAAATTGACATTCAGAGCGACCTTGATCTACTTGTTTCTTCATGTGATTCTGTGACATGACCAAGTTCTCTTTAAGGGTACGAAGAATATCCTCTCAAACTGTAAGTGTTTGGTCAACCGCCTGGACCTTCAAGGTACCCGGTAAGTATGAGAGAACTGAAAGGCGATTGTAACATACCCACTACGAAAATCCAAATTTTTCGGCCTTTTTCTTCTGATCTCAGAGGAACAGACTTCCCCAAATCCCTATAGACCTTGATACAGACCCTGCTATCCCTTAACCACACTCATATGATCAGTGGCTATGACTACAGGCCTTATCGGGGAGGTTCTCATCGGCTTTCCCGATTCGGGAAATCGCGATACCTATATTTCCCTTTCTCTCTTGTTTTTCGAAGGGTCGAAACTCGAAATGGGTCTAACCGCTTAACAAGGTTAACAGCAAACTGGAACAAGTTTTGGGTGTTCTACCCTTCGGGGTTTCGTGTATCAGAATTTCAGGATATGAAATGTCAGGAGAACTTACCGTTGGGTATCCCAGGTGCCGAAACATCGAAACACCACATCTCGTACATACTATTATTATTTTGTGGTTTCGTACTTCGGGATTTCGAGACTGACGAGTACAAGAGAACTTGCCAATAGATAACTCGAGTACCAAAATACCGAAATGCCCAATATTATTCATGCTAAGCCATTTCGGCATTTTTCCTTTCGAGATTTCGCATCATGTGAGAACAAGAAGTCTTGCTCCTAGGTTTCCCGGAGGCCGAAAACTCCGAGTCATCCAAACTCTAAACCTACTTCACTATTTTCGGGGTTTTCCTCCATCAGGATTTTCCTAATCAGGATTTCAAGATTGGTGAATACATGGGGCCCACACTTAGGTACCCCGGGTGCCAAAATACCGAAGCATTAAATTCTAGTCACGCTATACTCCTTTCAGGGTTTCATACTTCAGGATTTCACGATATGCGATGACAAGAGAATCTTACCCTTATGTATCCCGGATGCCGAAACACCGAACCACCGTATCTCATCCATGCTACTATCATTTTGGGATTTCGTCCATCGGAATTTCGCGATATGCGAGAATCATGGGGTCTCGCACATGAGTTTTCTGAGGGCCGAAGTTCTGAAACGTCGATATATATATATATCTATATCTATATATANCAGGATTTCCCCAATCAAGGTTTTGGGAGTCGTGA
This sequence comes from Picea mariana, assembly GCA_032191745.1. Taxonomy (NCBI): domain Eukaryota; kingdom Viridiplantae; phylum Streptophyta; class Pinopsida; order Pinales; family Pinaceae; genus Picea; species Picea mariana. The sequence goes on from JASDQU010310177.1 coordinate 70,585, forward strand.
GGACAAGGGTTCTTCCCCTATGATCTCCCGAGTGTCGAAAAGCTGAAATGCTTACCGGTTGCCATGTGTACTCTACAGCTGGACGGTCCAGGTACTTATCATGGGTCGTGGGATCGACGGTCCCGATTTCTTCGTTACCTAGGAAGGTTAAAAAGGGGTCGAGACATTAACGCTTGCGTTCCTTCATAAAAATTTAACGGTCATAACAAACCTTAGATCTTCCGACAGGATCTCATCCGTCAATCGATACTTATCCACATGCTGTCGTTTCAGGATTTCGTAGTCGAGGTTTCGGGACTCGCGAGTGCAAGAAAACTCGCACCTAGATACTCCGAGTGTCGAAACTTCTAAAACTCTTAATTTACCACCACGCTAATAATTCGAGATTTCACAAGTCAGGGTTTCAGGACTTACGAGTGCAAGGGGACTCGCCCTTGGGTATTCCGAGTACCAAAATGCCGAAATGTTGAGGTCTATGAGGACCATTCTCCATCATGCAAGATTTTAAGACTTAAACTATAACATCCTCCTTCGGGTCCTCAGGTAATTTACACCAGGTTTTGAAGACCAGACTGGAAGGTCTTCTCGAAGGTAAGGGAGTGGTCTCAAAAGGGTGCCTTCATGGGGAAATCTATCCAAGGCATCAGGTAGGACAAACATAGGGACAAATCTCCTGAGAGAAGAATTGAAAATGTGTATTAGTTCATCATATATACATATATGTATAAACATAAGCCATACGTGGTCTTTCCAATAAAAACATGCAACCATCATTTCTGATCAAAACACCATCCAGACAGTCTTATACTGAAACCATTCATAATTGTACAGACTATGAACATACATGTCAGCATATAAATTTCAAGATACAAGATATAACACTTATCAGAAAAACACCAGGTGATGCAAGTGCTGAGAGGGGTGCTCGTTTCCACCCAACCGTAGGCTCAGCAACTCCCAATGGATTTACCATTAGCCACCCCTGAGCTAGACCACAATGTTGGAGACTCTCTATCTCTATTCTTCAACGATCAAGAACGAAGGTTACTCCCCTTCTTCTCTACTATCGCTCACTCTGTATTTTGTTCCATAGTTCTTTCGATCTCTTTCCTTCTGTCTCTCCCTCGTGTCCCCTCCCACACCTTTTACCTACCTTTTCTTTCCCAGTGAGGTTGCGTGTGGCACGAATTCCCCCACGGTGGTCAGGTCCAAGGCCTCCACAGATGGGCGGCTCACCCCCATCCCTCATTAACTCATGAGGAGCCTCTTCACCTACCATCCTGGTGAGTAATTCATTTTGGGGCCAGCGAGCCACTCTTGGTTCTCCGGGCCAGTGAAGACCAAATACGGTATTGGTTTTGGTGGAAGTTAACGCCACCATTCCAGGTGCCTTCCACCACCTTTCTTCAGCCATCGTGGTCTCTTTGTCAACACATCCCCCTATCAGCAGTTATATATATATATATATATATATATATATATATATATTCTTAACATTATTTAAATCATGGACCTTTTTACTAAGGTCCATTCAAATCACACATTCACATCTTTGAGTTTGCCATAGTTCTTGGCCAGTATAGTTATTTTTACAAACTGGGGGAAACAGGGTGTTACAATTCCCTCCCCCTTAAAGGAACATCATCCTCGATGTTCTGTCTATCATCATGACATGTATGTACAGAGGTAAACAAAATTGGATATGCATGTTTCATGGCATCCTCCATTTCCCATGTAGCCTCATCTAGGCCAAATTGTCTCCACTGCACCTTGACCTGTGCAATGGTTCGGTTCCGGAGAAGGGTTTCCTTTCTATCCAATATGCATTGAGGTTCTGGTAGAAATTCTCCCTCCAGTTCCACCTGGATCATAGACCAGTCAATTATATGATTAGAATCATGTACATATTTCTTCAATAATGAAACATGGAAAACATTATGTGCTTTTACTGTGGGAGGAAGTTCTACCCTGTAGGCTACGGGTCCCACCCAATATAGAACCTCAAAGGGTCCATAATACCAAGGTGTCAACTTGGCACAAGCTCCCATTTTCAAGGAACTCTTTATGGGCCTAACTCTGAGATATACATGGTCTCCCGTCTTGAACTCTCTTGGAGTTCTCTTTTGGTCTCTGTAACTTTTCTGTCGATTCTGTGCGACCTTCAGGTTTTGTTTTATCTGAGTCACTTGTTGTTCCATTTCTTTCAACATGTTGTGTCCAAAAGAGATTCTTTTTATGGGGTTACTCCAAATAATAGGAGTGTTGCACGACCTACCATATAGGACTTCGAAGGGGCTCATATTTAAGGATTCTTGGTAGCCGTTGTTGTAGACGAATTCCACCAGTGGTAGGTAATCTTCCCACTTCTTGGTTTGATGCATTGCATGCATTCTTAGCATGTCTTCTAGTATTTGGTTCACTCTTTCCATATGTCCATTGGTTTCAGGGTGATAGGTGGTGTTAAACAACAATTTGGTCTCTAAACCAGCCATCAATGACTTCCAAAAGTTGGAAGTAAATTTCGTGTCTCTGTCAGACACGATCTCTTTTGGCATACCATGCAGTCTGAATATCTCCTTCATGAATACCTGAGCGATGTCTATTGCCTTGMAAGTTTACTTGAAGGGGATAAAGTGAGTGGACTTGCTCAATTTATCCACCACTACCATAATGGCGTCATTCTGTTTGGTCGAGGTTGGTAATCCAGTGATGAAATCCTTGGAGATGGTTTCCCATTTCCATTCCGGGATTGTTAGAGGTTGTAATAATCCTGCTGGGTTTCGGTGTTCTACTTTTACCTGTTGGCATTCTATGCATTTGGCTAGGTACTCAACTATGTCTTTCTTCAATCCAGGCCAGCAGAATTGTTTCCTGGTGGCCGTGATCATGTTCTGATATCCTGGATGACCAGTATAGGGGCTTTTATGTAGTTCATCCATAATGAACTTCTTCAAGTCGTCACAATCTAGAATATACAATCTGCTTCGATAAGTGAGCAGACCTTCTTCTGTCATCTGGTGGCCTTCATACTTTATCCCTGTGGGTTCTTGCTACAGGTACGAGGTCACGATCTGGAAGAATGTGTCTGTCTCTTGTGCATTTCTGACTCTTTCCTTGATATCCATCTTACAGGTGCTCACCGCTACCAGGTGAATTGTTTTCATACTTCTGCTAAGGGAATTGACCACCCTATTTTCCTTTCCTTTAATGTGTTTGATTTTGAAATCAAACTCGCTAAGGAGGGCCATCCACCTAGCTTGTCTAGCATTGAGCTTTGGTTGGTCAAACAGATATCGCAATCCACAGTGATCTGTCATAAGTACAAATCTTCTTCCCAAGAGGTAATGCCTCCACATTTTCAAGGCATGCACTATGGCAGCCAGCTCTAGATCATGGGTCACATAGTTGACTTCATGCTCATTCAATTTTTGGGATTCATAGAAGACCACACTTCCTTCTTGCCTAAGGACTCCTCCGAGCCCTTCCTTACAGGCATATGTGCACACAAGGAAGTCAACTTCAGGATCGACGATCTTCAACACAGGTGCATGGGTTAGTAGATGTTTCAGGGTTTGAAATCTTTCTTCACATTTCTGTGTCCACATGAATTTTATCCCCTTCTTCTGGAGGGCAATGATTGGACAACCAATATTGGAGAATCATTTTCTAAATATCCTATAGTATCTTGCTAATCCCATAAAGGATCTTATATCCGAAACATCCTTTGGGGTAGGCCATTCCATGATAGACCTGATTTTGTCAGGATCTACTGCTACTCCTTCTTCAGATAGAACATGGCCTAAGTAATGTATTTGCTTCTAGAAGAATTCACATTTGTTGAATTTGGCATAGAGTTGCTTTTCTCTCAGCACTTGCAGCACAAGCCTAAGATGCTCTTCATGCTCTTCGCTATTCTTGGAGTAAATTAATATATCGTCAATAAAAACCAGCACAAATTTGTCTAGGAATTTGTTGAGTACATTGTTCATGAAGCACATGAAAGTGGCAGGGGCATTGGTTAACCCAAATGGCACTACCACAAACTCATAGTGACCATACCTCGTCTGGAAGGCAGTTTTATGGATGTCTTCACCCTTAATTCGGACTTGATGGTATCCCGACCTCAAGTCAATCTTTGAGAAAATAGACGCACCCCCCAATTGATCGAACAGGCCATCGATCCTGGGCAAGGGGTACTTGTTCTTTATGGTTACCTTATTAAGTTTTCTATAATCTATACACAGTCTAAGGGTACTGTCCTTCTTTTTCACAAACAGGAATGGTGCTCCCCATGGAGACACACTGGGCTAGATGTATCCCTTATCCATCATTTCTCTTAATTGCAATTTGAGTTCAACTAACTCGGGTGTGCTCATCCGGTAGGGTGTCCTAGACACCGGCACCGCTCCCGATGCAAGTTCTATCAAGAAGTCTATGTCTCTTCTCGGAGGTAGACCCAGTACCTCTTCCATAAACACATCTTTGTATTCTCTCAGGGTAGGGTGGTCTTCGAGGCTTGGTTTGTCATCTTCAATAGTTTTCAACACCTGTATTGCATATAGGGGACATCCTTTTTGGCAATACTTTCTCATTTGTAGAGCTGATATTTGTCTCATCGAGACAGGTTTTTGGATCCCTTGAAGGGTTATCCTTTTCCCTTCTTTACTTACACATTCTAAGGTTTTATGGTAACAGTCCAATCTGGCTTTATGGGTGGCTAGCCATTCCATACCAATCAATAGATCATACGATCTCAAGGGTAATATGTTAAGGGTTGCTTGGGTGGGAAATTCCCCCAACATTAATTGGCAGGTTGGTATGACCTCTTCTACCCTTATTTTGGTTGCAGTGGCTAACTGTACCAACCATGTCTTGGTAAGTTTTTATGGTTGTAGTTTACACTTATCAACAGCCTTAGGGGATATATAACTCAAATTTGAACCAGGGTCGACAAAAATAGACACTAGATGGTTGGAAATCATACCTTTTATTTCCACCACAGAAGCTTGGTGGTCAGCTTGGTTATTATCCAAAGCTGCATAAATTTGTGGTACACTCATGGCCACATCATTGACGGTGGTAGCTTCCTGGATATTGTAAATTCTCCAACTATTCTATTGTCAGTGTGGACAGTCTCTCAGCAGATGTTCTTCTCCTCATCCCCAACATTTCAAAGGTTCTCTCTTTGGGTTATCAGTCTTTACTAGGGCAGATCCAGAAAGTTTATTTCCGCTCAAGGAGGGAAAGTTCTGCTGGTATACACTTTGGGCTGGGAAGCTCATCCTTGAGTCCTTTTTATAGTCCTTAAATCTTGGGGATTTAAACCCATTTTTCTGGAATCTCGAACTATTCTTCTGCTTCCATCCTTTGCGAAGTTTTGTTCGATGTCCGAGCTGTTCATAACAATATCTTGCTTTTCGGATAGTATCTTCCAGGGTCTTAGGTTTTTCAAATTCAATCCCGTTCTGATAGTCCTTAGGTATTCCACTGATGAATCGTTGCACCTTTGCCTTTTCTTCTTTTAGGTAGGGTACATACCTCAGCAACTCGAGGAATATTCTGACATATTCCTCTATGGTGAGTTTCCCTAGCTTAAGTTCATAGAATTCTTTAGTCTTTTCATCGAAATATTTTTCCGACAGATACTTTTTCCTGAATTATTTCTCAAACCTTTCCCAAGACAGGTCTTCTTCGTGAATCCCTTTTACATTCTTAAGGTCTTCCCACCAAATAGAATCATTTACATTCAAGTTGAAGGTGGCTACTCAAGCCTTCAAGTTTTCTGAGAAGTCATGGACTCTGAAATACTTCTTTAGTCCAAGCAGCCAGGCCTCTGCTTCCTCTCCTTTCTTTATTTCACCTTCGAAGGAGGGTGGTTTTACCTTCCTGAATTCTTCAAAGTTATGACCCTTGGAAAGATTTCGCTTCTTTCATTTTCTTTGGGAATAGGAACTAGTTCTGCTTCTAGAAGAGCCCTCCAAACCGCCAGCTTCCTTCCCAGAGGAATCATCCACCATTGGTCCTTTACCTCTAGGATGGACCTTTTTCGACGTGCTCCTCTCAGTGTGGCCACTGATATGACCATGTCTCTATACCTCAGGTTCGTGCTGCATTTGTGTTTGTAGGTCGGATAAGCTCTACAGTAAGACTGCATTACTTTCTGTTTGCTTCTCTTGTTCTTTCATCATCCTCTCATTGTCAGCCTTGCAGCTTTGTAATTCGACCATGAGACTCCTCACAGTCTCGGCTAGATCTGGAGGGGTCCCTACTGCCCTCCTTTCATCAAACTCTTTGTCTCGATTGTGGAAGCCTTCCCCCACCTCTTGGTGAGTCACCATTCTATACGTTGATAATTTCCTGCAGTTAATCTTTCGCTTGTGTGCAAAAGGAAAAACACTGGTCGTTAGTCAATATTTATATTTATTTATAACCACTACCTAATTCATATTTTTCACATGTACACACACACAATAGGAGTTTTCATTCTTAACTTTGTCTTTTGATTAGGAAGGTTAAGATAGGGGGTTACTCCTTTTAGTAGTGTTTCAAACGGAGCTTCTGTGCAACTCGTTCATGAGCCCAAGCAGGCCAAGTGTTGTAACCATGCTCTGATACCAATTTGTAACACACCCACTACGAAAATCCAAATTTTTCGACCTTTTTCTTCTAATCTCTGAGGAACAGACTTCCCCAAATCCCTACAGGGCCTGATACAGACCTTGCTATCCCTTAACCACACTCAAATGATCGACGGCTATGACTACATGCCTTATCGGGGAGGTGCTCGTCGACTTTCGTAATTCGGGAAATCACGATACCTATATTTCCCTTTCTCTCTTGTCTTTCGAAGGGCCGAAACGTGAAACGGGTCTAACCACTTAACAAGGTTAACATCAAGCCAGAACAAGTTTTGGGTGTTCTACCATTTGGGGTTTCGCGTATCGGAATTTCGGGATATGCAATGTCAGGAGAACTTACCGTTAGGTATCCCAGGTGCCGAAACATCGAAACAACACATATCGTACGTACTATTATTATTTCGGGGTTTCGCACTTCGGGATTTCGGGACTCGCAAGTACAAGAGAACTTGCCAATAGATAACTCGGGTATCGAAATACCGAAACGCCCAATATTATTCATGCTAATCCTTTTCGGCATTTTTCCTTTCAATATTTCACATCATGTGAGAACAAGAAGTCTCGCTCCTAGGTTTCCCGAAGGCCAAAAACTCCAAGTCATCCAAACTCTAAACCTACTTCACTATTTTCGGGGTTTTCCTCCATTGGGATTTCGCTAATTAAGATTTCAAGATTGGCGAATACATGGGGCCCACACTTAGGTACCCCAGGTGCCGAAATACCAGAGCATTAAATTCTAGTCATGCTATACTCCTTTCGGGGTTTCATACTTCAGGATTTCACGATATGCGATGACAAGAGGATCTTACCCTTATGTATCCCGGATGCCAAAACACCGAACCACCATATCTCATCCATGCTACTATCATTTTGGGATTTCGTCCATTGGGATTTTGCGATATGCGAGAATCATGAGGTCTCGCACATGAGTTTTTCAAGGGCCGAAGTTCCAAAACACCGATATATATATATATCCATGAGGCTAAGTTCTTTTTCAGGATTTCCCTAATCGGGGTTTCGGGAGTCGTGAGGACAAGGGTTCTTCCCCTATGATCTCCCGGGTGCCGAAAAGTCGAAATGCTTATCGGACGCCACATGTACTCTATAGCTGGACGGTCCAGGTACTTATCATGGGTCGTGGGATTGACGGTCCTGATTTCTTCATTACCTGCGAAAGTTAAAAATGGGTCGAGACATTAACGCCTGCATTCCTTCATAAAAATTTAACGATCGTAACAGACCTTAGATCTTCCAACAGGATCTCGTCCGTCAATCAATACTTATCCACATGCTGCCATTTTGGGATTTCATGGGTCGGTGTTTCGGAACTCGTGAGTGCAAGAAAACTCGCACCTAGATACTCCGGCTGCCGAAACTCCGAAAACTCTTAATTTACCGCCACGCTAATAATTTGGGATTTCGCAAGTCAGGGTTTCGGGACTTGCGAGTGCAAGGGGACTCACCCTTGGGTATTTCAGGTACTGAAATGCCGAAATGTTGAGGTCTACGAGGACCATTCTCCCTCATGAAAGATTTTAAGACTTAAACTATAACATCCTCCTTCGGGTCCTCAGGTAATTTACACCAGGTTTTGAAGACCAGAATGGAAGGTCTTCTCGAAGGTAAGGGAGTGGTCTTGAAAGGGTGGCTTCATGGGGAAATCTATCCAAGGCATCAGGTAGGACAAACACAGGGACAAATCTCTCGAGAGCAGACTTGAAAATCTATATTAGTTCATCATATATATGTGTGTGTGTGTGTGTGTGTGTGTGTGTGTGTATAAACATAAGCCATACGTGGTCTTTCCAATAAAAGCATGCAACCATCATTTCTGATCAAAACACCATGTAGACAGTCTTATACTGAAACCATTCATAATTGCACAGACTATGAACATACCTGTTAGCATATAAATTTCAAGATACAATATATAACACTTATCAGAAAAACACCAGGTGATGCAACTGCTGAGAGGGGTGCTCGTTTCCACCCAATCGTAGGCTCAGTGACTCCCAACGGATTTACCACTAGCCACCCCCGAGCTAGACCATGATGTTGGAGACTCTCTGTCTCTGTTCTTCAGCGATCGAGAATGAAGGTTACTCTCCTTCTTCTCTGCTATCGCTCACTTTGTATTTTGTTCCAGAGTTCTTCCGATCTCTTTCCTGTCATCTCTCCCTCGCATCCCCTCCCACACCTTTTACCTACCTTTTCTTTCCCGGTGTTTTTGCGTGTGGCACGAATTCCCCCACGGTGGTCAGGTCTGAGGCCTCCACGGATGGGCGGCTCACCCCCATCCCTCATTAACTCATGAGGAGCCTCTTCACCTACCATCCTAGTGAGTAATTCATTTCGGGGCCAATGAGTCGCTCTTGGTTCTCCGGGCCAGTGAAGACCAAATACGATATTGGTTTCGGTGGAAGTTAACGCCACCATTCCAAGTGCCTTCCACCACCTTTCTTCAGCCATTGTGGTCTCTTTGTCAACACATCCCCCTCTCAGCAATTATATATATATATTCATAACATTATTTACATTCACGGACCTTTTTACTAAGGTCCATTCAAATCACACATTCACATCTTTGAGTTTGCCATAGTTCTTGGCCAGTATAGTTATTTTTACAGACTGGGGGAAATAGGGTGTTACAGGGCTTCTTTCCATATACCACTTCAAAATGAGTCATGAGTGTAGTTGTATGGTAGGAAGTGTTGTACCACCATTCGGCTAGGGGTAACCATTGAGCCCACTGATTTTTCTTTTCAGAGGCAAAACACCTTAGATATGTTTCCAAACACTTGTTGACAACTTTCGTTTGACCATCAGTCTGGGGATGATAAGCTATGCTTAGATGCAATTGGGTTCCATGTAGCTTAAACAGTTCTTGCCAAAAATTGCTTGTGAAAGTTGGGTCATGATCAGAAACAATAGAGTGCGGCATGCCATGAAGCTTGAAGACCTGGTCCATGAAAATTTGAGCCATCGTGGATGCAGTAAATAGGTGTTGAAGAGCACAGAAATGAGCATACTTGGAAA
>JASDQU010310177.1:95795-108582 GCA_032191745.1 Picea mariana
AAATTCAGAGCAGAGTGAAAACCTTGTCACCTGATGCACAGGTGGGGTTTGCATCCTTTCAAAGAAATAGAAGACAGTGTTTGCCAAAGATTTTGCAGGGCGAAGTGTCAACCTCAGAGAAAGAGCAAGAAATCATTCCTCCGGGTTTTGAAACCATTATTCAATATGATACAAGTGATAAAGGAAAATTGAAAGATTATGAGATCCCTACTCAGAATACAGAAAGTTACCAGATCAGGGAAACACAAACAGAAAAAGGGAAAGGAGCAGAGACAAATCCAATAAACCTTGATGACATTCCAGAAACAGTTGGGGGAATAGCCTCACAGGAACTCGGGAGTCCCATTACAGCATTAACCCCACTGCAGGCTACTTTTGGGAATCCTCATGAAGGAGTTCTGTACGTGAGTGACTTAGAACCAATTAGCAGAGATGAAATACCTTCATCGGATTATTTTTTCACCAAAAAATGGAGAGCTGTGTTGAAACAGGAATTACATCCTGTAGGAGAAAGAACAGTCAAACAACACAAAATTATTATTGATGGGAAAAAGCTAAAAGAAAGTGAATTTTCTACAGAGTTAGCAGGGACTATGGGGGCCATAGCATCGGCCAATATGTACTCCGTAGGAAATTTAATAACTATGATTGAGCAGAAAGATCAGGAAATTACACAGCTACAGGACAGGTTAAAAGAAAGTGAAAAAATGATTGGATGGGGAATACAAAAAGGCCTGGAACAGGCCAGACTTAAGGATATACAGGATATACAAAAGTTAAATGAAAACTTAACTGAAGCAAAACAAATGATTCAAATTACCCAAGAACAAGTACATGAACTGGGTAATGAAAATAAATCTCTGCAAAATAAAATCATTTCAATTACTAATCAAGTGATTGAAATAGATCAGTTCAAGAATAAAGCATCAGAGATATATGTAAGTATTGAAGAAGAACAGCAGAAGGTTTTCTGTAATCTAGAAATCATCCAGAGTTATTTTCAAGAATCTAAGAAATCTATGGACAAGACAGTGCAAAAGGAAAGAGAGGCAAAAGCAGCAAGAAATTCTTTCCAAAGAATGATAACTTCTTTACAAAAAGAAGAAGTTGAAAAATCACAGAAGTTATCTATTTCAGAGCAGTTGAAAGGGGATGTGATGTTAAAGGTCTGGGAAACAATTTTGGATGGATATAAAAGAATAACAGAAGGAGTTATTGAAGATTGCCAAAAAATCTTCGGTTCTATTGAAAAAGATTCAATAAAGGTCGGGACCGATGGCTTTTCTGAGCCATTAGGAGAAATCAACATCAATAGGCATCAGCTGAAAATAAAAGAGGAACTTGAAGAAAGGAAAGTGGAAATTTCAAATGTCAAGGCAGTCAACATTTCAGAAATCGAGGAGTGGATGATGGCCTCCAGTTCGAGACTAGAGAAAATTAAGTCCACAGAGAAAACAATTACAACACAGTTGCCAGCTCTGCAAAGAAGTTTCTTCTCATTTGAAGAAAACAAGATACTTGAGGCTCCTAAGGCCTTAGTGAAATTTTTAGAGAAACATGTTCAAGAAGTCGAAGCAGATAAAGAAAGTTCTTCTACTTAAAGTTGAAACTTTGTAAATATTTCTATTTTTACAATTTTGTAATAAGCTGTAAACGGTTGACATCAGTTTATGCAACCAAAAGATTAGGGAGTTGGTTAGTCACCAACGGAAAGTTTAGACAGAAATGTATAAATATAATTTCAAGAGGCTGAAACAAGGCTTCAGAATTTTTGGGAGAAGGTCGATTATTGTACTACCAGTTTTAAAGTTTATCAGATTTAAATTCGCAACAAGATTCTGGATCCTGCAATTCGTGACTATGTTCTTTCCCTTGTCTAATTTCATCTGTTAAATATTCCTCTTAATGTATGTTTCTAGCAAATGAATCAATTGGAAATTATAGGCAATTGTTGTTTATGGTATCGAATTGGTTTGGATGTTGAATGTGTTACAGTTTTTCCTCTGAGATTGCTTTAGTGATTTTAAGACCTATAGCCTTCTGTTCCTTAATATTTTATTTTGTTAGAAATCCTATGTCTCTTTCATTATTGTTAACAGAAATATAAGATTCTTTCCAGATTAAAGCCTTGTATTTCTTTCTGTTGTGTTTCACGGTTTACAAATTCAAATTGGTCACAAACCAGGAAACGGCCTTGACTGCGTATTTATTTTTCTGCGTTAGGTTTTAGAGTAGTTTCATTAACATTTTCTCCGAAATTCTGAAGTAACAAATCTATTAAAATCCCCTTTATAAACATACAAAATCCTATTACCCATGACAGTCCCTAACGGTAGACAACCAAACATAGAACCTGGTCTACAAGATCAAACTAGCATTGCATTAAACTTATTTAACACCATCTTACAAACTGCAACAAATAGCACTGAGTTAGAAAGATCATGGGCTGCAATCGAACGTGACATAACCATCCAGGAACAACAGGAAGCAAGACAGAGACAGTTGAGAAACTGAATCTGATCTAGTTTTTTCCTTGTTTATTTGTTTTAAAAGTATTATTATATTTGGATGCCTTGACGGTGTGTTTTAGAGCCTTAAAACACAAACTCAGGAACAACATCTTTTTGGCGCCGTTGCCGGGGAACGAAGTAACGAATTATTTCCCTGGGAAAAAATGACATTGACAATTTCTGTTTTTGATAGTGAACAAGAACAGAAAACCTTATAAGGCTAAAACTATCTTTCACTTGGCGACTCCACATTTAATAAACTAGCTAGTAGCCGTAAAAACACTAGAAAAAACCCGGATAGCAAATAGACCTCGCCAGTCTTTAATCTGGAGAAAATCTTAAAATTAAGAAAATCTTTTAAACAAAACCTTTTATCAACTTTTAATACAGATCAGTCTAATTAAACAAAATCGGATTCTTCTGAATCTCTTGAACGATCACTTTCGTTACCACCTTCTTTCAACACCTTTTCTTTTCCTGAAGTTTCATCTCCAGTCTTCCAAGGTTTTTTTCCACATACTGTCCAAACCTCAGCCCCAAACCTAAACATGGCAGCACAAGGGGGTGCTGGAGGTGGAGGCGGTGCTCCTGGAGGTGGTCAAGTACCACTTCCCAGGATTTTTGCCAAAGTGGCAGCAAGATATGCCCCCCTAGTTCTCCCTGTCCCTCTTCATGATCTCCCTGAAAACTACATGAAGAGCCTCCCAAAATTTACAGGGGAGGGTGATCTAACCGCACAGGAACATATCAACTTTTTTGATCAATTCGTGGATATATTTGGAATAGAACATGAGGATGTTTATTCCAGATTACTTGCTCAAACCTTTGAGGGTCAGGTGAGAACTTGGTTTCGGTCCTTACCAGCTGGATCATTGAGATCCTATGAAGATTTGGAGAGTGCGTTTATCAGACAATGGGGTGAAAGGAAAGATCACCTCTACTACCTAACCGAATTCGGAGCCTTAAAAAAGAAAAATTTAGAGTCAGTACTGCAATTCACACAAAGGTTTAACAAGCTATATAATAAAATTCCAGTCGAAGTCAAACCTTCGCAACCTTCAGCCAAAGTAACTTATGCTGACGCTTTTGATCCTGATTTTGCTTTACTTTTGAGGGAGAGAAGATCAGTAGATCTCTCCAAAATGCAAGATGATGCTGTTGAAATTGAATCCAATATGATGGCATTAGGTAAGCTTAAAGCAAGGACTGAGGATGTAAAGAAAGAAAATAAAAAATTTAAAGATCAAGGTGGACCTTCAGGGTCAGGAAAATCTACTGGAGATAGAATAGATGAGATGGCTAGGGTCATCCAACAACTCTCCAATAAAATTTCTAAAATGGAATTAGAAAAACCTAGAAGGGATAATTTTCCCAGAAAGGATTTCCGAAAAAATCCTGAGCCACAAGGACCACACAAAACGATAAAAAACGAAGATAAGAAAGTCCAAGCACCTTTTAAAACTGAAGATTATATTGGAGAAGAAGATTTTGGTGAATTTGAACAGTTGGACGAAGACATTGATTGTCTTGGTGATGATAACAGGCATCCCTTTGTGTCTAGAAAAGATTATGAGGCATCGTTGATAAAAGAAAGTAAATCAGAAGATACAGTTAATAACAATGCAACCGATGATCATGCATATCAAAGTGTTGCAGATGACATCATCACTGATTTGCAGAGAAGATATAATTTAAGGTCGAGAAATAAAAATCTTCCTAATATTCAAGCGAAAAAGGTTTTGCCTAGAAATGATGCTAATGAGGAAAATCCTAAAGTTGCAGATAAACAGTCTGCAAACAGAAATATAACAGATAAACCTGTACAGTTAGAGTCAGTAGGAACTAACCCTGTAAATATTCAAACCCCTGTAAATATTCAAACCCCTGTAAAAGAAAATAAGGTTACACCACAACGAAAAAATGAGAAAAAGGTTATGGAAGCCCCGCATATTGAGAACAACAAGGCCATAGGAAATTTTAACTTAGAAAACGAAATAAGCAAGATTAAAATTCCTATCCCACTTGTCGAATTAGCCAAGAATCCGATATACCGGAAACAAATAGCTAAAATGATAAAATTTTTCTGAAAAGGAAAGTCAAGCGGACACAATTAACTTAGAAGATGATAGACCTATCATATCTTTCAGTCCGCACGTAGAAGGTCCTAAGGATACAGTAGCTCCTTTTTATATCACACTTACTGTTTTTGATCACCTTTTACACAATTGTATGTTAGATTCTGGAGCTTCACATAATGTCATGCCCAAAGCAATAATGGATAAACTTGGTCTTGAAGTCACGAGACCATATGGTGATTTGTACTCTTTTGATTCTAGGAGGGTTAAATGCATAGGAATGATCAAAGAATTAGTGGTTAACTTGGCTCAGATACCCTCTAAAAGCATTCTTATGGATGTGGTAGTTGCAGATATTCCACCAAAATATGGAATGCTACTATCTAGATCTTGGGGTGCTAAACTTGGAGGATCAATCCAGTTAGATATGACGTACGCAACGATCCCTGTTTTTGGAGGTCAATTTACTCGTCTATACAGGGAAACTCGAATGGCATTCACTGTGAGTGACCCTAAAAATCCTACAAATCACCCAATGTATATAGTAGACCAAGATTTAGGAAACTGTATTTTATCGCTAGATGATGATTTCGAGATAGATATAGATGACAAAGATACAGAAGAAAAAGTTCAAAAAAATGAAATAAAAGAAAATGTATATAGTAATGGTACATGGAAGATGTTCTTTGACGGAGCTTCTTCTTATCTTGGAGCTGGAGCTGGAGTACTCCTTACCGCCCCTAACGATCAATTTGTAATACCTTTTTCTTATAGGCTCCAGTGGTATGTAGACTGTACGAATAATGTATGTGAATATGAGGCTTTAGTACTCGGTTTAGAAGCTGATAAAAAAATGAAAATTAAAAATATTGAAGTATTCGGGGATGCCGAATTAATCATAAAACAAGTAAACCGGCAATATCAAGCAAAACATCCTAGGTTAAGGACTTATAGACACTATGTATGGGATCTAGTTGAAAATTTCTTCACTTCCGTGAATTTCCATTTTGTTCCTAGATCTGAAAACCAACAAGCCGATGCCTTAGCCAAAGCTGCTTCAACATTTAGCCCCCCAACGTCTTTTAATTTAAAATACCATATTCAAATGAGGCATCGCCCTTCCATACCTGATAATGTGCAACATTGGCAAGTTTTCGAAGATGACGAGCAACTCAGAAAATTTCTTGAATCTGTAGATGAATTTTCGGAAACATATAACGATCAGGAAAATCAACATGATCCTTTTTGGATCATGCAGGAAGGTGAAGACGAAAAAGAATTTCATGATAAAATAGCTAATCACCGGATGCTTGTTTTAAAAAATAATCAAATCCCCAAAGGTCTGATACCTTTAGAAAGACTTTTCAATAAAGATGACATTCCATCTAAAACCACTCTGCAACCTCAACCAGAAGAGGTTGAAGACTGTAACATAGGAACTGTAAATAATCCTAAAATGGTCAAATTATCTAAATTTTTGTCATTAGAAAATAAAAATAAATATACAGAGTTATTAAAAAAATATAAAGATGTTTTTGCTTGGTCTTACGAAGATTTAAAAACTTATGACACCTCAGTGATAGAACACAAAATCCCACTTAAACCAGGTGTCAAACCTTTCAAGCAAAAACTCAGACAGTTTAATCCGATCTTACTACCTGTCATTGAAAAAGAGGTTAAAAAACTTTTGGATGCTAAAATTATTGTCCCTTTGAGATATTCTAATTGGGTTGCCAATTTAGTACCAGTGAGAAAGAAAAATGGAGAGATCAGACTATGCGTTGATTTCAGAAATTTAAATAAATCTTCTCTGAAAGACAACTACCCTCTACCAAAAATGGATCACGTGCTGGAAAAAGTAGTAGGGGCTACTAGGATGTCTATGATAGATGGCTTTAAAGGATACAACCAAATTGCTGTCAGTGAACTTGATAAGGAAAAGACTGCATTCACCACTCCTTGGGGTAATTTTATGTATGATAAAATGCCATTTGGATTAATGAATGCAGGAGCCACATTTCCACGAGCAATGGATATTGCCTTTGTCGGCGAATGAGATAAGTTTGTAGTCATATATCTGGATGACCTTACTGTGTTTTCAAAATCAGATGAAGATCACATTATTCATTTAAAACAAACTTTTGAAAAATGTCGTAAGTATGGTCTTTCATTAAATCCAAAAAAGTCTCATTTCGCCATGCAGGAGGGCAAATTGCTAGGTCATATAGTATCCCGAGATGGTATCAAAACTGATTCTAAGAGAGTTGAAGCCATAGAAACATTAACTATTCCTAGAAATGTTAAAGAGATTCAATCTTTTTTAGGAAAAATTAATTTTTTGAGAAGATTCATTCCTAATTTTGCTGAAATTGTTAAACTGATAACAGATATGCTCAGGAAGAACAACGAAGTTAAGTGGACAACAGAAGCAAGGGCATCTTTTGATCACATTAAAAAAGTTATAAGTGAATCTCCAGTACTAGCAAGTCCAGACTATCTTAAGGAGTTCTTCATTTTTTCATTTGCTTCAGAACATACACTGGCTGTTGTTCTCCTCCAAAAGAATGAAGAGGGTTTTGAGCAACCCATCGCCTTTTTCAGTAAGAGCCTTCGAGACGCTGAGCTGAAATACAATATAATGAAAAAGCAAGCTTACGCAATGGTTAAAGCATTGAAGGCTTTCAGAACGTATGTATTACATTCTAAAATCATTGCATATGTACCTACCATCATTGTAAAGGATATCTTAGTACAATCAGACAGTGACGGTAAGAGGGGTAAATGGCTTGCGAAAATTCAGGAATTTGAGTTGGAGGTCAAACCAACTAAATTGGTTAAAGGACAGGGTTTAGCTAGACTGTTAGCTGAATCTAATTTTTGGGCTCTTGGGATGAACAACGCTCAAGAAGAAGAAGACTAGATAGATATGAATGAGATTGATGATCAGATAATTGAAGATAAGATTGAAGACAAATTCATTGCATCTGATTGGTATAAAGATATAGTAACATATCTTTTAACCTTGAAATGTCCAGATGAATTGTCAGCTTCCAACGCTAGAACATTGAAATTACATGCAGTTAAATATTGCATTTCTGAGAAAAAATTATACTGGAAAGACCCACTTGGTTTCCTCTTAGTTTGTTTAGTTGAATCAGAAACAGAGGAAGTCATTAATCAGTTTCATGAAGGGGTCTATGGAGGACATCATGCCTGGAGAGCAACAGCATACAAAATTTTAAGGGTTGGTTATTATTGGCCCAAGCTGTTTCTTGATGTAAATGCTAAGGTAAGGGCTTGTAACCCTTGTCAGTTTTTCACTGGGAAACAGAAGTTACCAGCTATGTCGTTAGTTCCAGTCAAAGCAGAAGCCCCTTTCCAGCAATGGGGGCTTGATTTCATCGGTGAGATAAATCCACATTCAAGCGCTCAACATAGGTGGATTCTCACTGCCACAGATTATTTCACCAAGTGGGTGGAAGCAATTCCCACCAGGAAAGCCACTGACTCAGTGGTTATAGAATTTTTGGAAGAGAATATATTGGCAAGATTTGGATGTCCCAGAAAAATAGTAACAGATAATGCTCAAGCTTTCAAATCAATGGCAATGATTAGTTTCTGTCAAAAATATAACATTGTATTAGGACATTCCACAGCATATTATCCACAAGGAAACGGATTGGCTGAATCTTTTAATAAGAGTTTGATCAACATAATTAAGAAGGTCTTAAAGGAAAATAAAAAATATTGGCACTTACATTTAAAGTATGCTTTATGGGAAAATCAGATAGGAACGAAGAAGTCTATTGGTACCTCACCATTTCAAATGGTTTATTGTAGAGACGTGGTATTACCCATAAACTTAGCACTTCCTGTAATGAAGCTGTGGCAGGATGAGAAGGAAGAGCCAAATCCCCTCACCATAAGAATAAACCAGTTAATTGAAGTCCAGCAACACAGGGATGTAATAGATGAAAAACTACAGAGGTACCAGGATAATATGAAGCTACTGTTTGATCGAAAGGCCAAGAACAGACATTTTCTTCCAGGAGATCTAGTCCTAAGGTGGGATGCTCGAAAGGAAGATTCGGGTAAAAACGGTAAATTTGATCACATCTGGTATGGACCCTTTAAAATTTCATCTTCTGAAGGTAACAACTCTTTTCTACTGGAAAATCTAGATGGTGAAATCCTAAATGCTCATGTTAATGCACGTTTCTTAAAGCATTACATGGAATAAAAAAAAAATACAAATAAAAAAAATCTTGTATATATATATATAAATAAATAAAAAAATTAAAATAAAATAAAATAAAGGTGTACATACAAGTCTCTTTCTCAAATTGTTAAAAAGTAAAAAATTAATATGTCAAAAATAAAAATTTGTAAAATCTTAAAAATATAAAGAAAAATAATTTTGTGTCTCTGAGATAGTTTCTACCTGAGCAGTCGGCCAGGAGCCTGTCTAGTCTTCGTATCTTCGAAGACATAAGACTGAATGCCCTGCTTTCCTGTGCAGTTATATCTCAAGTCCGTGAACACATACCTGCTGCATGTCTTGTACTTGATTGCGACAAACTAATATAAGAATATTGATATTGAGCCATGTGTCTGAAAGTTGAAGAGATTTTGTTTTGGATTTGAAATTTATCAAATGATTGAATTCAAATAGGTCAATATGCATCTTTTTCCTCTCAGACTAAAATGGTTAAGTTTGAGATTAAATCTGTATACCTTAAGTTGTTTAACAGTTTGTCTGAACTTTTTAGCTTGCTCAAAAGAAGATCCCTTGAAAAGGTTTTCCCTTTTTCTCTATAGACTTAGGAAGTTTTGGAGGTTGAGAAAAAGTGGCCTAGAATAATCAAAACAAGTTAACAAACCTTGATTATAAAATTTTACACAGATCACCAAACCTAATATATTTAATATCACTGATTTCCCTCGCTTCGTAAGCCTAAGCTAAACATAAGACAGATGGTGAAAGGAAATTCAAAATTGATTGCCCCCATCTAGTTATACAGACGATGAAAGGAAATTCATTTAAATGATTGCCCTCGTCTGAAAATATAAAATAGATAACTTCACCGGGGTACTGAACAGGCCTGCTAGCAGTGAAGCAATGTCTGAAAATAAAATTAGCATTCGAAGCGGTGAAAGGAAATTCAGTAAAGAGGGACAGATAACTTCATCGGGGTACTAAACAGGCCTGCTGGCAGTGAAGCAATGTCTGAGGTATCTGTAAGGTGTCACACTTATCTATAATCTATTCTAGTTATCAATTTTTCGAAAACTGGATATTCATCTTAAGTCAAATAGAGCTTCCCAGTTTTAAATTGATGAATTCTGTTTTAATTGATGCAAGCTGAAATGTTTGATAATTTTTTGAGCTTCTAAAAGATTGTTCTAACTATCTCAATACTAACTCAATTTTAGAATGAGAAGGAAAATTCTGAAGAAGACCATAATTGATTTTCAATAAGTGATGAGTTTTGAAAAGGTATTCAAAGATCGTTCGTGTTCTCTTTTCCTACATTTGAACAGTTTATCAGCGATAAAATTTGACCCCATTACCCAATGTAGGCACTGAGTCTGCATGTTCTCCTCATCCCGCAGGGAGACGAGGTCCCCAGTTGGAGCCTATGTTGAAACAAACTTTGGATTTTTGATCTTAACGATGAAAAAATTGCAGTTTTGAGTTTTTTAAAATATATAAATTTTCTAAATAAAAAAATTTCACCTCCAACAGATTCAAAATGCCTTGGTGGTTCATTTTTAGATAAAGAATGATTGAAATCTAAACGAACGTTTGTCCCAAACCCTTTTATAAATGAGCAGTAATATTAAAACTTAAGAAATGTTAATTTCATATCGGGAAATCGGGATTCGGAGTTTGGAAATAACAATGTTCAACTCAAATCAAATAGCGAAATCCCGATCCCCGATTTCCCGATACATTAATCCTTAATTAAACAACATTATTTACTTAAATCAGGTTTAAAAAGGGTTTTAAAACTTTAAGTTAATTTCATCGCAAAATCGGGATTCACGATTTTGCAAGAACAAAGAAACTTGTCATCAAATGCTCCGATTTCTCGATCCCCGATTTCATTTAATTCTTAAGTGAGGTTTGGGAATAATTTAATTACTGTTAAGCATGATTAAGAATAAACATCATATCGGGATATCGGAGTTCGCGGTTTTGTGAACATCAGTTTTCATGACCTCGGATTCTCCGATTTCCCGATCCCCGATTTCCCGATTAATGAAATCCCGAAAAGGTTAATCTCGATTAATTAAGATAATAAAACCGTTTTAACTTAAATAATGTATCACGATTTCGGCGATCGATTTTCTGTGATGACTTATTTTCTTGACATCAAGAATTCCGAAACCCCGATGAAAGGGTTCTCAATTCAAATCAAAATTAACGTTAATTAATCACTCTTCAAAACAAAGTTTAAGGTTTTAAACTTTTAATTAATGATCATTAATGCGATAATTATTTAATTTGGTAAGTTTCTATCATATTTGAAAACATTGAAAGAACTCAGGTACAAACATTAAAAGCAATTTATCGGGAATATCTTTTGCATTTATTTCATAACAGATGAACAAATCTCGAAGATTTTACGATATATTCGAAATAATTTTTGAAACGTTTACATTATTTCAAAGYTGAATTCTRCTCTRCWACAGGTTTTCARGTGAAYACAGAGTTTTTCCTCTTCTTCTRAGCTGCTCMACCATTGGYAGTTTTRTTCKCTTTGGAATCTTRCTGCTGAKTTATRGCRCCCAAAAAGGMTTCAAAGAAAACCGAAGAACAACCRGAAGKYGRTATCATKTCARATACTACTGCAGYTGGAATAATACAYAATGTTAAATCATGGGCTGCAATTGCAGAGAAAATGGAAGATGAACTTTCATATTCRGATAATGGTACAGACAAYCATCTCCRAGACATCGCCGAAAYAKRTCTTCATAAGGWTGCADCACGTCYGYGAYTGGTTTCATATACAKATATGGTTGCCTGGRCACTGGATAAGGTGRACGTTYYGACAAGGAGTATCYTGAACGAGCAAGGAGCRRTTATTGGCTCATTCAGGCCCGAACATATCCAAKTAATGTATAAATTATCACCCAATTATAGGCATAYGTTTAATTCTGAGTTTTTAGCTGCATTCCAACAAAAAKAATGTGTCGAAGGTGGTCAAACATACYCTGATATGATAAAAGGATGGTCCAGAGATGAAAACAAATTTAGRGCCGATTTACATGGGATATATGCCACTGCTTCATTGAATGATTATATGAGGTATTTAGTAATGATGTTATGCAGACTATATGGGAAAAAGGATTCTAATCACTTTAGTGCAGAATGGACACCCTTCCTAGAAGAAGTTTCAGAGGGAAGAAGTTTCAATTGGCATAAGATTTTATCAGATAATATCAGTACAAAGGTTATGAATTATCAAACAGCTAGGTCAAAGGGACAAATAGTGGCCTTTTATATGTCAGCCTATATAATAGATGCTATCTGTTTTAGGAATCCTTTCCCTTTGATGAATTGGAGTTGGAATCCTTCTTGTACAGAGCCTGTTCATAAGTATCATTCAGCTCTGTGGGAAGAAAATGCCAAAAACAATTTTTATGAGGTGTGTCATTTTGTAATTATTCCGTTGCACAGAATATTCTTTGGTTGTGAACCTCCTCGAATTTCACATACCATTATAGAAAATCTTAAGACAGTTGCTAATTGGTTCATTGAAGAAAATTTCTCATATGTTAGGGTTTATGGATGTTCTATTCCATCACATGCTCTCCCCAAAATACTCCCAGATAGGTTAATTTGCAGAGAAGTGGCTTATCAGTTGGTAAATGGGGGTATTGGACTAGAACTAAAAGCTCAGCAGAAGAATTCATGGCCGTCTTTTCCCGTTTATCTTGGGAAATTTGCTTTATTAAACTTTGGTCATTCTAAGTCAGAAGTAGAATCATTGAGTGAAGTAAAATTAGTGGATATAGAACACAAAAAACATGATCCATATCAAATTGTCAATCGGCATGTTACACAGTGTGGGTTGAAAGCATATGAACATGAAGATTCATTTTATGATGATATTTTCAGAAATGCTAAATCATATGAGGAAATTCGGAGCAGAGTGCAAACCTTGTCACCTGATGCACAGGTGGGGTTTGCATCCT
>JASDQU010310177.1:164847-182489 GCA_032191745.1 Picea mariana
GTTTGAGACGATATTGCAGAGGTTTAATATGCATGGAAGTAAATTGGTCAAGGTTCCTATTCCTATAGGTGTAAATTTATCTGCAAATCAGTGTCCCAATACACGGGAAGAAGAAGAGGACATGTCCCATGTTCTGTATGTCAGTGTAGTTGGCACTTTGATGTATGCAATGGTCTGTACTAGAATGGACATTGCACATGCAATGGGAGTTTTGAGCAGGTATATGTCAAAATCAGGGAAGGAGCATTGGACAGCAATAAAGAGGGTCTTCAGGTATCTTCGTGGCACTACTAGTTATGGATTCTGCTACCAAGGAAGACCAAGATTAGGCAGAGTGTTGGACATACATGGCTTTGTTGATGCGGATTGGGTTGGAGATCTGGATTGCAAAAGATCAACAAGTGGGTATGTGTTTAACATATTTAGAGGAGCAATCAGTTGGATGAGCAAAAGACAGGTTGTAGTGGCACTCTCAACTACAGAATATGAATACATGGCAGCCAATCATGCAAGAAAGGAAGCAGTATGGTTACAAATATTGTGTTCAGGTATTGGGTTGGTACAACAAGTAGTGAGATTAGATTGTGATAGTCAGAGTGCAATCTTCCTGGTAAAGAACCCAGCTTATCATTCAAAGACAAAGCATATTGATGTTTAGTATTACTTTGTGAGAGACATGGTTGAGGAAAAGAAGGTGTCACTGGAAAAGGTTGACACTTTGAAGAATGTTGCAGATTCATTAACAAAGTCTGTGAGCACAGAAAATTTCTCCTGGTGTAGAGTAACAATGGGCATTGTTNTATATAATCCCCTGGACCCCTGGATGCAAAGAAAACAACAAGTGGGAGAATGGTATCAGAGCATTCATTTTGGGAGAATTCATTTTGGCTATAGGGGGAAAGGTTTGATTGTAGACAATTCCTTCAAATTGAGAGAATCCTTTGGTAAATAACTAGGCCTTATGCCTTTCAACACTTCCAATATATGATGTATACTTATCTCTATACACCCATTTACATTTGACAAGTTTTCTTCCTTTTGGAAGAGGTAAAAGATCCCAAGTATCATTCACCAGTAAGGAACGATATTCTTCATTCATTTTCGTTTCTCAATATGGATAGATAGAAGCTTATAAAAATGTGTCTAGATCATGAGTCTTAAAAACTTGAGCCAAAAGAGAGGAGGACCCCTAGAACTGTGAACATGTCTAACATTGATCTTTAGGACCACTGGAAATATCACTAGTTGCTTCTCAAGTTGAACGAGCCCATAGGAAGTGGTGGTGTTAGTGCAGGTTCATGTTCAATGGAATAATTTGGAGGAAGGTGAGTAGATGAAGGTTTATTTTCATCCTTGATATCATCATCTAAAGAAGAAACCAAAATTGGAACAGAAGATGGCACAAATGTCGAAGATGGCACAGGCGCCGAATTAGGCTCATAGGTGTTGATATATTTTCCTGTAAAGGAAAAGAGTCAACCTTGTAGGGAATTCTTATAAGATTTATAATATCCCTTATTCATTTTAATAGAGGTGGTACTCCTTTATATCACTCATATTTTTCAATTGACTTATCTGAATTAATAGATTTAAGCATTCATACCATCTACACCTCAGAGTGGACCAAATGGTAAAACACATAAAAAAATGGTTACTAGAAAATTATAGTAGAATAATAACCTAATTTAAAAGAAACAAAATAAATCCATTCATTAAGGGTAAATGTTTTGAAACAAGACATGCAGGATAGAAAATAATTAGAGGTCCATAACATAGGGCTTTAAATTATTTTCAAACGTTTAAATTCATAAAGATATGATGGAAACACATACTCAAGATCTCGTTGATTTAGTAAAAGTTTGAAACCACGAAATTTATGAGCTCCACAAAGATCTTTGTGAGAGTCTTTAAAATAATATTACAAAATGGTTGTCCAAGTTCAAATAAAATGTGAGCTTAAATAATCACAACATAATATTCATGATACTTAAATGATAAAATGAAATGATTTCATCCTATAGGACTTGGATGGGGCTCCCGTGGACCATATAATACTATAGGAAACCTAGAATAAATAAGAGAAAACAATCAAGGATCAGCATTACATGAACAAATAGACGCATAACGTTAGATGATCATAGACTGAGATAAAAAGGGGAAATGCTTCGAAAAAAATGTACTCACAAAATTGGTTATGGAATTTGATGGATGGATCTCTTCCCCTTTGCTTGAAAACATAAATAAAATATATAGTTGAGGCATGATCCCTTCTGGTGCAACTTCTTCTTGGTGGTTATTGAGGGTTAGTTATTTCATGCAACA
This sequence comes from Picea mariana, assembly GCA_032191745.1. NCBI lineage: Eukaryota > Viridiplantae > Streptophyta > Pinopsida > Pinales > Pinaceae > Picea > Picea mariana. Next base: position 167,170 of record JASDQU010310177.1, read on the forward strand.
AACTTTTGAGCCAATTTTTGATATATTCTATCAATGTCGGAACCATTATATCCTTCTTTACTCAAAGCAAGAATAGCTCATCTTATATTGATTTGTGTTTAGAACATAACTCTTGTACTAAGGAAAAGTGAGCTTCATTATCATTAACAAAGTTAACTAACCATCTTTTAATTTCTTCTTTAGGTAAATTAGTGAGTTTGTCAAACTCACTACCCCATGAAATTTTAAGTATGTCCAATTCTAACTCTAGTTTCTCTTTGGTTAATAGTGTAGACTCTTGAAGTAATGGTGGGCCCTCAATCTCTTTAACTATATCAAGTGATTTCAAAAATGGATCACTTCTCCTTTACTCAATCTTATTACAACTCACAATTAATTCTCATAATAATTCAATCCTTGCAATCCATCCTGCCTTGATTTGTTTAATTCTACTATTTGAGGGAAAATATTTTTTCTTCCTAGTATATTTAGTCATGTTTGTCACTCAGGATACAAATGTATTAATTTCCGGAGCCATTTTGAGGCCCTAAATGACGTTTTTTAGGCATCAACACTCCGATGAATCTGAGTTTGTTTCGGACTCGATATTTGCTATCAGTGGTGTAGTCCTCGGATAGAAATTTCTAATGATGTATCATGTGCGTCAAACAGAGATAGTATGCCAAAGTTATGACCCCGGTAAATTGATGTACCAATTTACCCTAACGGGGCCCATATTCTGGCATTTCATCTCCTAGGGTTAGATTTTTGGATGTTTATGGTTTTCCATTGTTTCTCAATAATATATAAGCCTTCGAGCCTCATTGTAACAAATATTTTAGAGGCCATTATCTGCCACATCTCTTCTTAGAGATAAGCTACCAGCGCCCTAGCTGTTTTATTTCCATTCTGTCTGTAAGCATATTTCAGTCATTTTTTGTTAATGAAATGAAGTTGTATTTCCACTGCATCTCTGTGTTTATGTGTATTTATGTATTTCATTGTGTTCCTGCATAATCTGGGAGAAGGAGATCCTATCAAATTATTGCTCGAGGAGGCCCTCGAGAAACAAAGGAACGCGATGATGGATAACTTTGCCCAGATCCTTCAATGGTTGCCCACTGGCAGCGCATCTACATCCAACAGCCACTCTGGAGGTGCCACTCCTTTTAAGGTATAAGTAAACTTTGAAATTCCCATATTTGAGGGCCAAATAGATGCAAATGTCGTAAATAGATGGTTGAATCTGTTAGAAGGATATTTCTCTGTTCATGACTTTTTCGACCGATAAAGGATTATTTTTGTACTCCTTAAAGTCGCCCCCCATGTCAAGGACTGGTGGGAAACCTACTGGGAGAAACAGAGCGAGGGGGAACCCTCTTTGTTCTTGGTCGCACCCACTTGGAATTCTTTCTAAAACACCATCAAGGAACAATATTATCCCGTGGGGAGCTATGAGGACAAATACATACAATGGACTACATTGTGGCAGCAAAGGGACCAAGATGTGCATGAGATGACGAATCTGTTTCATACCCTACACACAAATTTGGGTATCAAATATTCGAAGAAACATTTGGTGTTAAAGTACCGCAGTTGTCTGCATAGATACATTCAGGAGGAAATGGATTTCCTTGACATCTCCTCTCTTGGTGTGGCATACCGGTATGCTGCCAAGATTGAGCAGAAGTTCAAACAGAAGAAGCGAGACTCTGGGTCTGCGAATTAGAAGCAAGGGAAAGGCACCCCCAAACCATCGAACAAAGGACCAAGCCAAGGTGGGGCGACCCAGTACAACCCACCAAATCCACAAGCAAAGAACAACACCATGAAGCCAAAAAGGGACATGAGGAAGTGGTGTGAGTTCCATAAGAGCTCCACTCACAACACAAGTGAGTGTCGAGCCAAGAAGTCATTGGTAGCCAAGTTAAAGGCTTCTGAATCAGATGCAGGCTCTGACTCTAAATTAGAACCTAACAAGGGGAATGACAGGAGGAAGCAGATTATCAATGTGGATCCCAATGCCATTATTTCCACCACGAAGATCGATAAGAAGAAACCAAAATATCCAGAGGAGGCAGAGCACCTCTTCCATTCATAGATGTGGGTAAAGGGTTCCCCGTTACAGTTCATTGTCAACAGCGGGAGCCAGAAGAAACTCATCGTAGTAGAGGTCATGAAATGGTTGGGCTTAATGACCACAACACACCCACAACCATACACCATCAGGTGGTTGCACCAAGGACAAGACCTCCGCGTCAGCCAGTAATGTTACCTTCCCTACAGCATCAAGCCCTTAACGGATGAGGTATTATGTGACATTGCTCCTATTGATGTTTCTGATGTATTATTAGGCCAACCATACTTGTGGAAGTGACATGATGTGTATGAGTCCAAGCCTCGTGTTGTTATTATTACTTTGGGAAATAATCTGTACAGGATACCGGAAATAGCACCACCTACAACCATCTCTTTGGTTACTGCAAAACAATGCAGTAAGCTCATTGCCAAAATCAGGAAATTTGTTTTCCCGATGATCCACCCTCAGGGAAAGAAGAATATTGTGGCCATGACCTCCAGACAGGGCCCCTTTGCATGATAGAAACAGATGAATAAGGTCATGGAGGAGTACGAGGACATGTTCACCTCCCCCGCAGCGATGCCTCTACACTGCCAGGTCAAGCACCCCATCGATCTAACCCCAGGTGTGCCACTACCCAATGGACCAATCTATCGATGCTCTGATCTAGAGAATGATGAAATCAAGAGGTAGATTCAGGAGCTGGTGTAGAAAGGTCACATCCAGTCGAGTTCATCACCCTATGGGAGCCCGATCATGCTGGTGAAGAAGAAGGATGCGACACGGAGACTCTACATTGACTATCGAGCGCTGAAAAAGGTCACTGTCCAGAATAGGTACCCGATCCTATGGATTGATGACCTTCTGGACCAACTCAAGGGGGCGAAATATTTCAGCAAGATCGACTTGAAGTCTAGGTATCACCAGGTACCAATTGAACCCTCTGATGTGTGGAAGACTTCCTTGAAATCTAAGGAGGGCCTTTTCGAATGGTTGGTCATGCCTTTCGGGTTGACGAATACCCCTACAACCTTCACGAGGCTAATGGACGACATCTTGCGACCATTCACCAACTCATTTGTAGTGGTGTACTTGGATGACATTCTGATCTTCAGCCGGGTTTGGGAAGATCACCTCCACCACATCCGATAGGTCCTCCAAACACAGCGGCAACACAAGTTGTCTGCCAATTTGGAGAAGTTCACTTTTATCATGACCCAAGTTCAGTATTTGGGATACATTATTGATGAGTGTGGGGTTCATGTGGATCCAGCCAAGATCCAAGTCATTCAGGATTGGCTAGCCCCAACCACCCTAACAGAGCTCCGCAACTTTTTGGGTCTTGCCAATTTCTACCACAAATTCGTGTTGGGATTCTCTCATATCACTTGGACCTTGACTCAAGTCACCAAGGGAGGAGAGAAAGCAAAATTATTTTGGTTTGAATATCAATAGAATTTGTTCGAAGAGTTTAATCATTGCTTCTACTCTGCACCAGTTCTCACATTACCAGACTTTCTACAACCATTTGAGATCAAGACAGATGCCTCCGACTATGGTATTGGGGCAGTCCTTGCTCAATAGGGGCATCCAGTGGCATATCATAGTGAGACACTTTCTGACACAGTCCGGAAGTATCCCACTTATGACAAAGAGATGTATTCCATTGTGCAGGCTTGTCGACAATGGAAGCATTACATTTTGGGAAAGGAAACGGTCATCCACACAGACCACCGACCCTTGCAATTCATACAGACAAAAGGGAAGTTGCAGAATGATCGCCATCAGAAGTGGTCCACATACTTGCAACAGTTTCATTTGAACATTAAGTACAAGAAAGTAAGCACCAATAATGTTGCAGACTGCCTCATCTGACCACCTATCATGGTGCTAACCACGGTGCTCAACTCTTGTGGGCACGAGACTTCTGATTGGTCGCTTCTCTACAAAAGTGATCCAAAATTTGTTCACACATACAATATGCTCTTGGAGGGTAAGAAATTTCCTAATTTTTACCTCCAGGATGCCCTGTTATGTCACCTAGGACACCTTTGTGTTCCTTCAAGTGAGCGTGCCAATATGATTTGGGAGACGCACTATAGTCGATTCGCTAGGCATTTCAGGGTCGAGAAAAATGTGGCAGTACTACAAAAGTATTTCTATTGGCCAAACCTTCGACAGGATGTCGGGAAGTACATCAAGTCCTGCACTGCTTGCACCATTGCCAAACTGACCATCAAGAAGCAAGGCCTCTACATTTCGTTGCCTACCCCTAGTCGACCTTGGGAATCCATCTCCATGGATTACATGTCGGGCCTTCCTTCTATTAAGCATGGAAATGACTGTTTTTTTTTGGTCGTTGACAGATTCTCGAAGATGTCCATTATGATGGCCTACAGGAAGAATATCACAGTAGAATCCACTGCTAAACTCTTCTTTGAACGAGTGTGGGTACACTTTGGGATCCCACAGTCATCATCTCATATTGGGACAACAAGTTCCTCAGTACATTTTGTTCCAGCCTCTGGTTGACGCTGGACACCAAGCTCACCAATTCCACAACTTTCCATCCACAAACTGATGGCCAGACAGAGGTCCTCAACCGGATGATCGTACACATTCTGCACATGTACAACTCAAAGCATCCACGCACATGGGATGAGAGCCTCCCCTATGTAAAACACAGCTACAACTAGGCTCTGCATAGCTCAACCAGCCACAACCCCTTTCAGGTGGGCTTGGGATTCCATCCACTATGTCCCATTGACGTAGCCATGCCATTTGCGGTTACTTTGGCAGATTCAGCCTGTGTCTAATCTGAGGCTGACAAGGAAAGAAGCTTCATTGAGTGCATTCATCACATATGCCAACAGTTTCATGACATCTTGGACAGATCCAATGCTAAGTACAAGCAACGACATGATCAACATCGGGTGCCACATAACTTCCAGGTGGGAGACAAAGTGTGGCTACATTTTCAAAAGGAGCGCCTCGCTGGACCCTACCGCAAGATTCTCCCGCTCTGATATGGGCCATATACCATCACCAAGGTTGTAGGGGACAATACCTTTGAGCTCAATATTCCTTCATTCCTTGGTCTGCACCCAGTGTTCAATGTGGACCGCCTTCGACCCTACTTTCCACCTCTATTGGACACATCTGACATGGCAGAAAAACTCACACCAACAGATTTAAACCCATATTGCATGGAAAAAGACAAAAATGATTGGATTATGGACACACAGATCAAGAACACCTGCCAGCAGAGGATCCATCTATATCGAGTTGTCAAAGCAGGCCAACTCCTTCACCAGGGCAAGTGGCTCACCAGGGACCAAGTTCAGCAGAAGTTTCCTCATCTCATGGAGGAACTCAACGCAATGGGAACCATTTCTTCCTAAGGGGGGAGGAATAATCTAGGTGGATATTGGTGTCCACCTACCTATTCAACTTGGACCCACACCATTGTTTCTTTCAGTTTTTTAGTTTCCTTAATTGTAGCACAATTTACTATTTTTAGCATTTTTTCGGGTTTTGAACTTTCGAAGTCATTTTGAGGCCCTAAACAACCTTTTTTTGGCATCAATGCTCTGGCAAATTAGATTATATTCCAGCCTCAATATTCATTGTCAGCGGTGTATTCCTCGGATAGATATTTCTAACGATCTATCATATGCGTCAAACGGAGATAGTATGTCAAAGTTACGACCCCGGGAAATTGATGTACCAATTTACCCCGACGAGACCCATATTCTGGCGTTTCATCTCCTAGGGTTAAGTTTTTGGATGTTTAGGGTTTTCCATTGTTTCTCAATAATATATAATCCTTTGAGCCTCATTGTAACACAGATTTCAGAAGCCATTAGCCGTCACATCTCTTCTCAGAGATAATCTACTAGCGCCCTAGCTATTTTATTTTCATTTTGTCTGTAAGCATATTTCAGTCATTTGTTTTTAATGAAAAGAATTTTATTTCCACTGCATCTCTGCGTTTATGTGTATTTATGTATTTCATTGTGCTCCTGCATAAATCTAGATCATGTACTTAAAGCATTTTTATAAAAACACCCGTCATTGTCCAAGTATTGTCACAAGAAATCAGTAAGAGAACAAATTCTCTATGACAATTCCTCATGCTAGTAGCTACTTCCCATGCCTCCAAAATTGCACTGAGCCTTTTATTTTTGTTCTCTTCAATGTACATTTTGATACCACTTAGAAATTTAGAAGTTTTTTTAACTCTAGTGGATGGTCCTAGTGTGTCTTGTGGAATTGTTTCTAAAACCATAATGGGTATCGGTTATACAAACAAAGGTCTTGGACTTAAAGTGTCCTCTAGCTCACTTATTCTCTTTTTCAATCTAGCATTCTCTAAGTCTTTTTTTGTGATAGAATGGGTCAAATCATCTCTAGTGGTAAGATGTACCTTGAGTATTCCATAAGGTCCAACTCTTGAAACATATACCTCTAAATTACACATTTCTGCAACATTTTTATATTTGAAACAAACTTTTTCTATCTCAACCTTTCTTGCTTCCATATTGTATTTAGCATTATGTATAGTTAAGGACTGCTCCTCAAAAATTGTTGGTCCTTCTTGGGCCAACTACTCTACTAACTTTTTACTTTCTGAAATATGTATTACTTCCCATTTGAGAATGTGATCATCATTATCAACTTCCATTTCAATTAAAACATTCTCTAAAACTTCAGGGTTCTGAGAACCTTTACTCATATTACACCTTTTCCTTTTTATATGAACAATAGCATGAATTTTATCTATATTAAAAGAAGGGGTGTCTTATCCATCACCTCCTCCATCACATATTTCATTATTATCTCTTTTACTCAAATTAATCTCTTGGATTCTATGAGAGGTGGAGGAACTTTTATGTGGGAGGGGAGTAGAACCAATGTGAGCACTAGTCTCAGTTTTACCTCTTTTCTTACTCTTGCATTGATGATGCTCCTTCTTCTACTTTGTCTTATCTACTTGGCTATTTGATTTGATTTGTGTGACCAAATCTTCATTACAAATTTTTTTTTCTTTTCTAGAAATTGGTCAAGTGCTATTAGGGTCATTATCACCATCTCATTTGATGGTTTATGTCATTCTTGTAAAACAAGTACTATAAACAGTTGAATATAAGTGGGAATAAAATGTTCCTTCTTTGTCAAAGCATTTGACAGATTCGTCTTCTCTCAAATGAAATGAATTTAATAATTTGGCAGTCTCAGCCAAATGAGATAGGCCCCTAATTGAGATCTGTGACACAAAAAGGAAAGGAAATAAATTCTTGCTTCCTATTTTATAAAAGAAGGAAGACCATGACTTTTATTGTCTGCAAAATTCAACCATAAAATATCTATAAGACAAAAATTTGGGCAGAAGGAAAGGTTTTCCTTCAAACCCATACAATCTAATGTAGGTGGCTTCTTCTTCATAGACATAGATTCATTTTCCTTTCAGAAAATCCATATCTTCCTATGAAATCCTCATCGGTTGTGCTCCTGTGAGTATCTATTTGAATTCTTTGAAAAAATTGTCTTGCACTTTGAAGAAATGGAATGGTGTCTTGTGATTCCATAACTTCAAATATCAGAATTGGACAGGGTCATTGTCAAGATTGAAAATCCCCTTAGGGAGAATTCTTCAAAAACATTACAGTATGACACGGCGAACACCAAATAGGAGATCATAAAAAATCACTTTGTCTTCATGTAATTGGAAAGTTGATAAGAAATGTCATTCGAGACGATTTTTTCCCAATCAAACGGGGCTTTAATTTGAATGGAAAAAGTGTGGAACATACAAAATGTACCTTGGGATGTGGGACATAGAATCATGTCCCGCTAGTCATGCAAAAATCCAAGAGAAGTTCCGGTACAATTCAGATAAGAAGAATATATCAATGCAGGTAGTATATTTTGGAATTGTTGAAGGTGATGCCATAAAATCTTTCAAAAAATTCACTCTGCCACCCTGTGAATCCATAAAGGAATCGGCCTTCAGAAGCCTCAAAATTTTATTCGGAGTAGGGAGTAATAGAATTTTCCTAAAAGCCTTTAGCATCAAAAGAAATGGATTCCTCCCCTTAGGAAAAAAATGAATCATACATTGTTTTCAGTCGAATCGGTTGGCACACCAAGAAACTAACTCTTTAAAATCAAATACTTTAGGCATACAACCATCCTTGGCTAGACTAGTTGTCCAAATTTTATTAGCAATCTTTTTTTCTGGAGCAAGTTCAGAACACCATTGATAGGTTGTTGACCAATAGAACTCTTTGTTCTAGTGGACAAGGGATTTGACAATGTCTCCATATAAAGGTTCCTTTCTCCTTCTATTTTTCATCTTTCCCACTCTTTTCAATACACTTTAAGATATGTGAAAGTTATTAATTCAAATTACTAATTTTAGCTTATATAAGGACTGGATCATTAGTAGTTGTTAATGATACATCCCTTCACTATGTACATTTATCTTCTTGATGCATGAGAACCATTAATAGAAATTATCCTTCATGAACGAATGAGCTTTTGGTAAGCACGGCACAACAATTAATCCTTCTTTAATTCTGACAACTGTATTTTCCTTGTGAATCGAGACAACATAAATGTTCCATAATTTCCTCAAGAATGAATATTAGGAATGGTTGAGTAGAAAAAAATACACTAAGTATGGAAAACGTGAAAAATTATGAAGGCATAAGTATAAGTCTTGCTAAGGAGTGACCAATGCGGACAAATGGGAGCGTTAGGTTCTCCACATTGGTTTTAACTTGTTAATTGTCTAAGTATAGAATGGTAGTATTGAGAGGAGTAGGGTCATATAGTAGGAGTCAATGCAGAGGAGGGAGATTTTGTGAAGAAAGGGTCATATGTAAGTTTCTCTGCATGAGAGATAGCTCAAAAATAAACTAAGTGTTGGAAGATGAGAGGAAGTAAAATAATAATGTGGAATGTGGAGAAAGACTTCACCATTGCGAAACATGGGGTATGTAAGGATTCTCTGCATAGTGCAAATCATGGAAATGGTTAAGTGTTAAAGATATATGATTTTTCCATGAAATAGTGAGGAAATGTAGGACTCATGGGGGAATATGGAGAATTATGGGTTGGGATAAAAGGAAAGTAATTTCTCATGATATTATCTAACATTAACTACAAGGTTGAGACATGAAAATGGATCAATAGTAGGCCAATAAATTTTCATCAAATTTAACATCTCTTCTAATAAGTATTTCATTGGAATGAGATTGAAGAAGTTGGTAACCTTTAACATCTTCAGAATATCCAACAAAAATGCACTTCTCACTTTTAGGTTGTAATGATTTCCTTTTCTCATCAAAAATGTGAGCCCGTGATACTCTACCAAATACACATAAGTGGCTTACATTTGGCTTAAATTTATTCCATGCATATTTTGGTGTTATATTTTTTAAATCCTTTGTGGGAGTGTGATTTACTATGTAATTTTCACAATTGATGGCTTATACCCAATAATGAATACTTAACCCCTTAGATTGGATCACACAATTAGCCATTTATTTTAATATGTGATTCTTTCTCTCAGAAAAACGAATTTTCCGTGGTGTATATGGAACAATATGTTTCATTTGAATGCCTTGTGTAGTGCAGTAACTTGTAAATTTGTTGTTCACATATTCACCTCCATTATCTGTTCTCAACATTTGAAGTTGATATCCAGATTGTTTTTCTACAAGGACTGTGTAGGCCAAAAACATGTCAAAAAATTCACTCTTAAGTTTTAATAAGAAAACCCAAGTGCATCTCTAGAATTCATCAATGAAAGTTAATAAGTACTTGCACCTAGAGAAAGAAAGAGAAGAAAGTGGACCACACAAATCACTGTGAACAAGTTGCAAAGGGGATGAGGCATGCCAAGAGGCACGTTTGTCAAAATTGTCCCAGTGATGTTTGTTGAGAACACATCCAACACAAACACCATATCCACAAGAAACGAGGGGAAGGTCAGTCACCATATTTTGATTACATAGTTGCTACAATGAGCAATAGTTTAGATGATCGAACCACTCATGCCAATTTTTTCTCAAGTCATCACTATGAGCAACAACATTTTATGCAAAGATGATGACCTAGAGTTGTCAAATGTGTACAACCTAGTAATATCATCAACAATTCCGGTTGCTAGAACATGCTTAAGATATTTTAAATCCTTGATTACAACTTGGTGAAGTGAAAACTCCATAGTTTTATCTTCACATGAATGAGTGATATGATATAATGATATAAGGTTGTAGGAAATACTTGGAACACATAATACATCATTGAAATGACCATTATCTACATGAACTATTCCAAACCCTACAACATTAAGAAATATTTTGTCACCAAAAAATATTGATTTTGTGTTACATTCATTAAGAGAAAAAAATGGTTTTATCCTTAGCCATATGATAAGATTCTCTCGAATCAATAAGCCACTCATCAGAAGAAGAAGTAAATTTTGCACTGAAAGATAAACCAGAAGAAGAAAGTGCGTGTACATGAGAAGAAAAGGTAGAACAAGAAGAATCGAGATTAATTTCATGTTTATTCATTGTTGCTTCTAAGGCTTCCATATTTTTAAAAAATTTAAACTCTAGATGACCACATCACCCAAAAAAGTTGCAATGCATGTCAGTCTTCTTACTTTTTTTTTTGGTAATTTGTCACCATTGGAAGTAGAAGTTGGATTAGAGGGTTTGGGACCCTTGTTTTTCTTGTTGTTGTTGCAAGGATGTTGCTTCTTTGTATGCATGGTTTTTTATTTATATTGGGCCACGAAGGCTTTGTTAGCTGTACCTATAGTTTTGATCACTCCAAGTTGCAAGAGATTGTCTTTCTATAATCAAAGAAACACAAAAATATTCAAGAGTGGGAGCTTGGTAAGCACCCCCTAGAGAATATTCAGTGGCATAAACGATAGATACAAAGACAACATATGCACTATCAAGATTAACAAGAATAACATATATGCATCGGTTGTAACACACCCAACCCCCTAAGTATCTTTTTAAGGGATGGGGCATTAAAATTTTGCTTCTTCTAAACTATCTCAATACCTCTTCCTAAGCATACCATCATTTGTTTTTGTTCATCAAGATCTTTCCAATTACTGTAATTTCACTCAAAACTGATCTCTAGATCAAAATTTATGGCCTTCCAAAGTCCTCAATTTTTCATGGTCAACATCTATCTTTCTGCCATGTGGCACCTCGTCAGTCGTTCCATCTGACATGGCAACAATATGGAAGCGAGGTGGTACTTTCCTTACTTATTGTTGTGGAACTTTCATCCACATAATCCTACGGTCGTCAAAGTTCATACCTTCTCTCGGTTCACCCATCTTCTACCTCTGACAGATACAACATCAAATAATATTCCCTTTCGATACCATTCATTTGGCACTCAAAATATTTGGGAACGTTCACCACTTTGAAATCAAGGTATCAAGGAATATTGTGTTGCATATTGATTGTCGTGTCGACAAGATCTGTTTGTCTTCTTTGAGGGGTGATCAATGATCACGATTAGATATTTTTCAAAGTCGAAAAGAGATCATTTGGAATACTAACTCCAACCATCCAAGGTTAGACTCTGACTACTTCTACACTGAAATAAATATGACCTTCCACTTGAAAATAGATCAATGAATATCGTTGCATCTCACCCACTCACCGACCTATGACCCACATTCCACTTTGAAGCCTATCACTTGAAGTATTTTCTACCACACTACAAGATTTCCTCTGAAAAATATACTCTAAATAGCCCACTTCGGAGTCTCTCCTTCAGATATTTTTCCACAACACTCATGGATTCCCTCTGAAAAATTTGCTTCGAATGGACCATCGTGATCAACAGTTTGGGTATCTTTAGATCGAAGGATATCATTCTTTACTGGTTTAACATGAGATTTTACGAATATTTAACAGTCTATTTTGGGGACTTAGCCATTTTTCGAGTTCTGCAAGACTTCAGTCTGGATTTTCAAGTTTTCAAAACTACTCTAAGGCCATTACAAGTCATTGAAACTTAAGGAATATATTGCATGATTTAAAAGTTCTTCATACATGGATATAAAATTCTCAAGTATGCACAGTCCATACTTAACTAATTTTAACGATATTTAGAATAGAAATAAACAACATATCAAATCATGAATTTCATGCATTCAAACCCTGGATTATAAATGAATGTATTTCTCTTAGTTTTAGACATTTACACATGCATACAATTATTTCATTCAAAAGCATTTTTCAGTACAGTCAAACACTTATTTGGTAAGGGACTAGCAAAATCCGACTGACTGAGAGAGGACGTCTTTCCTCCCAACCTTAGGCCTTGTTGTAGAGTGACTTCCCACAACTCACCACCCCCATGCCAAGCCATGATACCACCAAATAAATTGAATCAGTAGGGTTCCAAGTTTGTGATGTTCCAGGAAGGTTACTCTCCTTCCTCCTCTGACACAACAGAAGTTTCCACCTCCCACTAAGATTCGGGTCTCCACAGGTTTATCAGGTGGTTTATCAACTAGATTTCCTATGCACAAAGGAGTCCCTTCTCTACTCAATAGTCCCTCAGCGACATCCCCTTACTAGTGTTGGTTTCTATCCAATAATCACCAAGTTATGGCCCACTAGTGCTCCAATTTAGGAATCTGGGTCTTCTATGTTCAAGGTGATCATCAACAACTCAAACAAGCTTCATGTTTTCCTCCAGAAATATCTTCTTCTTCCTTCTCTTTCTCAATCAGCACCTCTAAGATTCTGCACTCTCTTTCTCATCTCTTATTATTCTCTTGTCTATGTATTTTTCATGTGTGTGTTTTCTCTCTTTGTTGTTTTCTCTTGTGTCTGATTACACGTTGTGTTTTCCTCCTTTAGTCTTCTTCTCTATCCCCTCGGGATCTTTGTGACTTCCTACAAAAGTAACATGCAGTCTTTAATTTTCCAGTCTAAAGGGGGCAGTTCTGTGGTATTCCTTGTCATTTGTTCAATTAGCCTTTTCTATACAAGGGCCAACTACCATATTCATTAACTTCCCCAACCACCTCTATGACTTATTTTTAATGGTCATGCGGTTTTCATATAATTTTGGTATGCTGGTAGGTGTGGATTTATGTTTACAAGAATAATTTAGCTTGTGGTACAAGCTTCCTGATTTTATCACTCATGCATCTCAACTCCACTTTACTCAATAATTCCATCAATCAATCAGTCATTGCTTCATCAATTTCCTTTGGTGTATCATGGCCAGTGCTTTCAAGGTTTTTCCCTCTCAGTCAGTGGTTTGATGTTTATATTAAATCAAAACACAATTGCATGCCTCATAACATTAAGATGTGAAGTTTCTGCATAATTACAGTCTTGGGGGAAAACAAGGTGTTACAACAGTCATCCTTCAGATCTATTTTACAATCTTGAAGTAAAATCCTAAGTGTTTTGAACTTAGATAAACAATCTTAAATTCAAGGGAAAACATTTGGAATTAAAGTCATTAACTAATTTTCAATATGGTGGGATTGAATCACATTGTGTCTACCAAATAGGACCTCTATCTTATCCCAGTCATGGGAATATTTGGTCTCATGTGGCCTCCTTTCTTTCTGGGCTCACGATATTCTGGCTTACTGTGATTATGGCCTACGATTTGTACCTATTGTAGTAATTGTTCCCAATTCCTATGTGATCCTAGTCTAAATTGGTTCTCCCCGTATTGTACTATTGTACCATTGATGCACCCTCTAGGATGTGGTCATAATTTTTCTCATTTCTCATGCCTATGTGAGCTATTTGATCCCAATTTCTTGGCCCTTCACTAGTACAGAAGCCTATATATCCATTTGTTCACCTGTGAGAGCCTCTTTTCCTATCTTGTAGGTTGTACGTTAGGAGTGGTTTCGTTCAATCTTCCAAATATACCCAAGCGTTGTATGTATCAACATGTAATATCTATTGGATTATCTATCATTGTCCTCTTCTATTATTTATTGCACAATGATGTTTCCTTTACAACTACCTACCTAATGACTACCCTACTCTACACTTGAACTTGTATCCATTTATCATGCCTCCAACCCTTGAGGGCCATAATACGCCTTTAGTAGAATTCCATTGATCAATTATTTGAGAGGTTGGTCCTAGAGAGATGTTAATTTTGTTGCACATACCTTGTGGATGTACACCAGTTGAAAGGGCCCTATCGCATGCTCATCTTTATAGGGTGCTTGAGGAACTTGTTTTCATATAGTTTTACCAAATATATGGCTTTTAGTGTCTTTCATCATGTTGGAAGACTGGTTGTTGTCATTGATGTCAACCCTAGTCATGGGTTTTGGACCGCAAGATTGATGATGGTATTTGGACATGAAGGAAAATGCACATGCAGATACAACAGCCATGGATGGATAGTATACATCATGGTATTTCTGGTGGTATGTGGCACATCACGTGGATCCTCATGGTTGAGGAGAAATGAATTTTTTAAGATGACAAAGTGAATTGAAGAAGGAAGTACATGTAGGCCCTGAATATAATTAAAGAAAAGAATTACAAAATAAGAAAGCGTCAAGTCGGCCCTAATGTTAAAAGGAAGTGACATAAATGGTATAAATAAACATCATTATACATTCATTTTATACAATTTCAATTTCAGAGGAAATAAGAAGAAAAGAAGGCTGTATTTTAAGGGAGGATGAAGTATTTTGGTGATGTGTTCTAAGGTATGTTATTTTTAGGTCATCTTACCATTTTTGCTATAAAAATTTTTCTAGAACGATTCATATGGTGAAATTTCTATTGTATTGAGAAGACATATCAAGGTACCTCTGGTAAAAATTTTAGCTCTTGATTCACTATAATTATGGAGATACACTCTGTGGAAGATAGGGTTTGTGACCAATCCTAAAGCTAGTCAATAAACAGGTGTTCCGGGTAAAACAGTCATAACTTCTTCATACAAATCCAAATGAAGTGGGACCACTTCCATTGGAAAGAGAACAGACTGTAGTTTCGTGTGTGCGAGTTTCCAAATTGGATGTTAAATATTGAGCACGGGGCATTCTGTACAAGTTGGGTCTTCTGAACAGACCAGAATTGAATAAAGTCTACCATTCTTTCTATAACCTCTTTTTGGGGAGGATTCAATGAGTGAAAATTGGAGTTTCAAAAAATACATTGAGTAATATTATCTACAGGATCAGAGTACTCCAACAATTGAATAATTTCAT
>JASDQU010310177.1:190651-212180 GCA_032191745.1 Picea mariana
ATTTTTCCTCAATAACAAGAAGAGGAAAACTCAAGAACTTGTGCTTGGACAGGCACCAAAAGAACATGGTACTCAAATGTTAACTCAAGCTTTGCAGGCCAATACTATAAAATGTACCAGTTCTGCAATGAATCCTCCCATTTCTTCTATTCCAACAGTGCGTCCTACTGCACCTGTGGGAATGCCATCAACAGAGGTTGCCTACAGATCTCTATTGGCTGATGTGGTCCAGCCAGATTTTGTTAAGGAGCTATGCAAGTTGTTGGTCATTGTATCTGGAGAGGCTGCTAAAACTTGTGCAGAGGAAAAATGTTTGCAAAACGAAGATGTAGATAAGAAAACACAAGAAGGGAATTATTTGGGACAAAACAAACACTCTAAATAGGGAAGATCTGGGAGAGCAACCTCTTGCAGGAAAACATAATAAAGGGTGCCATTGCAAGAAGTCTGGATGTTTGAAGAATTATTGTGAATGTTTCCAAGCAAATATTTTATGCTCAGAAAATTGCAAATGCATGGATTGGTTTCCAAACGTGTTCCTGTGCATGATTTGGAAGTTGGTTCATACATATTGGTCCGGGATGGTGAGGCTATACCAGTCGATGGAGAAGTACGCCAAGGAATATCTATGGTGACTGTTGAACACTTAACAGGAGAGGCTAACCCACTTGAAAAGCAAGTTGGAGATAGTGTTCCTGGTGGTGCAAGAAACTTGGATGGGATGTTGATAATCAAGGTGGCCAAGACATGGAAGATGTGGCAGAGCATCATTGTTTTAGGCATCGTTTGAACCAGGTGGAAAACAAGGAATTCAGTTAGAGGGAACACATGTCAGGAGGTCATGGCATCGATCCTCCAACTGGTAGCCAGTCTCCAACGACCTCAAGGCATTCGACTGCTGCTGCATTTGTTCATTGTGATGTTGTAAGAATCCATTTGCTAGCGAACCTTAACAAACTCCAAATGTCCAAATAGGAGTTACCAAATCGAATTTCCTAGGATTTATTGTCTTGTTTGTTTTAGGAAACGATTACAGATGTCATGCATGATTGTAACTGCTTTTCTATTTTTAGAAAGCAGAGTTATGGAGGACTGAGAGTTTTTTATTATTTATGCATATGTAAAAGAAGCAAAGAGGGTTCGACTGGGCAGAGTAGGAGAGGGTCGACCTATGTGAGGTTGTTCGACCTGTGAGTTTCATGGCTGGACTGTGGGTTGTGTATGACCAGAAAACCTTTTATTTTCTATGTAATTATTAAATGATCAATCAGTGGGCATGCTTTCTTTTACAGGATTCCTGTGCGGATGTATTGGTGGCATTTTTCCTCTGTTAAAGTATTTTCCTGTTCTCTTTCCACTTGTTTTTCAATTCTCATTATCAAATGATAGTAATAGAGAAGAATTTATCAGCAGATACTCTGCATCTGATTATTTGATAATCTTTATGTTTTCTGCTAAAGCTTAGTTCAGGAACTCTTAGCTGCTCCTTTGCCTAGCTTTTTCCTCCCCTATTTCTTCCTCAAACTGACACCATCAAAACTTAATTCAATCCAATATTTCCGCTACCTTTCCCTGTGAAAGAACCTTGTCCACATCTGAGAGTGAATCACATTGTTTAAAGCACAGACCCCATTTGCCCAATGCCCCTCCTTGTTGTCCCAAACTAACCATTTAAAAATCAAAACCCTATACTTTTATAGCTAGCCTAACATTCATCCTATACAAACCAAGTTAAATCCAAAAGAGAGATCCCTCTCTGAGTCTTGGAGGGATAGATCCAAGACTCCAAGCGGTTCGAGGTTACCTCTGTGATTGCCTCCGTAGCCTTAGGCAAATTAAAAAGTGTTAACATTTTTGGCGACTCCACTGGGGAATTCTCCAGAGGTGCACTTCAAGTTCAAATTTGACTTCTGATGGTGGACAGAAGCCAAACACAGGAAGGTTGTACCATTCACCTGGCGACTCCATTGTTCAAGATCCCAAGCTTCAAAGATCGCAAGCGACTTCACTGCTGAAGAATCCAGATTTCAAAGCCTTGATGATGCTTCAAGATGACAGGGTATGTGGCAAATCCTATATATTGTGAAGCTATAAAGGAATTCAGGGATGAGTTAGCAGATTTTCAAATTGATGAAGTTCCGTTAATAGTCGTGTTTCATTGTTGGAAATTGAAAAAAAATTCTCATGAAATTAAAATGTGTGTTCTCGAGTTGTTTGCTGAAAGACTTGAAAAGGTTATTGAGCTTTTGAATACTCAGATTCAGTCCTACAATTTCCAACATCCAAAACATTTTTATGAAAATCTTACGTCACCAAAGCCAAAACGTATTGTATCATCTTTCGATTTTCGGATTGATGAATATTTTGTTTGCAAGCATAAGTCTGAAATTGAACAGTTGCAATCATGGTCTAATATTGAGGACACGAATGGGAAACTTATCCATGTTAAAATGTTAAAGGAATACCTAGAGAATCAACAAATAGATCACATATTTATGGACCCGGTTGCAAATTATATGGAGCTCTGTTTCAGTATAACTGTTCAATCATGTTTTTTCTGCAAGGACCCGATCCATCACTAGTTGCCATTACATATTTTAGTTTTGATTTTCATCAAGCATGATGAGGAAGCCCAATCATGGGATCAACTGCTGAGTTGGCTTCATTGGCACTTTTTCATTACCTGATTGAAGCTGTAACTGTTAGTAGATTAGGGTAGGTAGGAATGTGCCAATAAGCTCAACAGTATGAGCATCTTTTCTTTTTTCGTCTCTTCATGGCTTTATTTTCAGTTTACAGTTTGGGGGCATCCCAATGATCAGCTGGTCTGCGAAATTCAGAGTTCAATGGTTCTAGACATCTCCTTCGGAGCTATCTTCCCCAGGTGGAGCCTATGTTAGAACCCTATATAATAGGGAATCAGTGTTTTGAATAATATTTATCTATTTCAGGCAGATGTGTTTGCTCATGACACACGGCAAAGGCGGCAGAAAGCTCTTGACACTGTCCAAGCATAAAATGAGTACCTGCGCGCGAGTTTCAAAGCGAGTTCCGGTTCATTTTTTAGCAAAAAAAAAATGGTGGATTGGTTTGAAATGGTAAATTTGACTCTTGGGGGTAAATGCAAAGTTGGGTTTATTAATTGGCCCCTCAGCCTTTGCCTTTTTGCAGAGTTTTATGCAAAAATTTGACAATATTTTTAGCAAAAAATTATCCCAGCCTAGGGCCAACCCCCCGAATATTCAACACCACAAACCAACAGCAAACACACAAGCGCGCGCTAGCACTACTCCACAAACCAACAGCAAACACACAAGCCAGAACAGTTCCAACACCAAACCCCAAAGCCCAAGCCTTGGGCTCACTTCATCGACACAACATAGGACTGTCGGCTCGTTTAAATGCCCAAAGTTCAGTTCACCACGCGAATGTGGGATATTGCCCACAGAAAGTCAAAAAATATATAAATCGCAACTTTTCAACCCTGTGCCAGGTGTTGAACCAGATTAAAGGTGTCAAACGCAAGGAAGCACGCAGGCATAGAGGGTTATGAGGTGTCAAGGGATACCATCAGGCCACATCTAGTTAAAGCTATGGAATCGTTAATGTGCAGACAGTCAAGGCATTATGCATTTGTTGAATTTAGAAGTGTCAATGAAGCTAGGTGTGCAAAAGATGGCATTCAAGGAAGGCTCTTTAAATGATCCCAAGATACAAATTCTTTATTCAAACAGTGATATTGGGCCTACGAACAGAGGTTTGGCACCAAGCAGAGTTGAAAACCCCACACACAGACAATCTCCAACCACCGCAGAAGAAGAAAATGCTGAGGTTGAAAGTTTTGGGCGCCCGAATTTTGGGCGACAGTGCTGCCAGGCGTTTCCCAACCCATCTGCATGCCCTTCAATTCCAGCCACTGGTATTCCAAGGTCGCGAAAGCTGGTTCTAATGATGAGTTGTCTGAGGTCCGTGGCTTATCTTCAAGTTTGGATCATTATGCTCTTACTCAGCTGAAATTTATGCGGCGTCAAACCAACAAAATATATGTGAATCATACAGTCTACAAAGGTGAAGGAGCACTTACTATGAAACCCAAATTACCTGATTACATTACATTGAATATGGGAGGAGTCACAGTTGCAAAGGAAGGTTGCATGTTCCTCGAGTTTTCCCCTACTGCTGGTCCTCGCCAGTATGATATTCCAATGATACTTGATCTTTTATGACTCAATTTCATGGATCACTTCCACATGAAACTCCCTCTAGAAGTGGATCACAGTTTGGTTCAATTGAAAGGTTTGGGCCTGCAGGCACCATTGATTCCAGTAATCCTCCAGGAACAAATGTGCATATACACCCTGTTGGGCCACGGGGATTTGACGAGCACCATACAACTGAAGGAAAAAGAGCTTCCTCCTATTTCAATCAAACATTTTGAATCACTACCAGGCAAAGGTCTAGTTGCTACATTGACTGGTATACAGATATTAGCAGCACTTGATGCATCTTTTGACATTGTTGGTGGCAGAGCCAATATCCATGTTCTCATGACCTTAGCTGCATTTGCATCTGTGTTTATGGGAAACACCCTGGAAGGTGGATTGCTTCTTGCCATGTTTAACCTTGCTTATATGGCGGAGGAATATTACACAAAGCGAGCGTTGGGTCATGTCAAGGCACTAAAGGAAAGCAATCAGGAGTTTGCTCTTGTTTTGGATGCATTTGATTCAGTAATTCCTCATCATTTTTCCTCAATAACAAGAAGAGGAAAACTCAAGAACTTGTGCTTGGACAGGCACCAAAAGAACATGGTACTCAAATGTTAACTCAAGCTTTGCAGGCCAATACTATAAAATGTACCAGTTCTGCAATGAATCCTCCCATTTCTTCTATTCCAACAGTGCGTCCTACTGCACCTATGTGAATGCCATCAACACAGGTTGCCTACAAATCTCTATTGGTTGATGTGGTCCAGCCAGATGCTGTTAAGGAGCTATGCAAGCTGTTGGTCATTGTATCTGGAGAGGCTGCTAAAACTTGTGCAGAGGAAAAATGTTTGCAAAACGAAGATGCAAATAAGCAAACACAGGAAGGGAATTATTTGGGACAAAACAAACACTCTAAATAGGGAAGATCTGGGAGAGAAACCTCTTGCAGGAAAACCTAATAAAGGGTGTCATTGCAAGAAGTCTGGATGTTTGAAGAAGTATTGTGAATGTTTCCAAGCAAATATTTTATGCTCGGAAAATTGCAAATGCATGGATTGGTTTCCAAACGTGTTCCTGTGCATGATTTGGAAGTTGGTTCATACATCTTGGTCTGGGATGGTGAGGCTATACCAGTCGATGGAGAAGTACGCCAAGGAATATCTATGGTGACTATTGAACACTTAACAGGAGAGGCTAACCCACTTGAAAAGCAAGTTGGAGATAGTGTTCCTGGTGGTGCAAGAAACTTGGATGGGATGTTGATAATCAAGGCGACCAAGACGTGGAAGATGTGGCAGAGCATCATTGTTTTAGGCATCATTTGAACCAGCTGGAAAACAAGGAATTCAGTTACATGGAACACATGTCAGGAGGTCATGGCACCGATCCTCCAACTGGCAGCCAGTCTCCAACGACCTCAAGGCATTCGACTGTTGCTGCATTTGTTCATTGTGATGTTGTAAGATTCCATTTGCCAGTGAACCTTAACAAACTCCAGATGTCCAAATAGCAGTTACCAAATCGACTTTCCTGGGATTTACTGTCTTGTTTGTTTTAGGAAACGATTACAGATGTCATGCATGATTGTAACTTCTTTTCTATTTTTAGAAAGCAGAGTTATGGAGGACTGAGAGTTTTTTATTATTTATGCATATGTAAAAGAAGCAAAGAGGGTTCGACTGGGCAGAGTAGGAGAGGGTCGACCTGTGTGAGGTTGTTCGACCTGTGAGTTTCATGGCTAGACTGTGGGTTGTGTATGACCAGAAAACCTTTTTTTTTCTATGTAATTATTAAATGATCAATCAGTGGGCATGCTTTCTTTTACAGGATTCTTGTGCGGATGTATTGGTGGCGTTTTTACTCTGTTAAAGTATTTTCCTGTTCTCTTTCCACTTGTTTTTCAATTCTCATTATCAAATGATAGTAATAGAGCAGAATTTATTAGAAGATACTCTACATCTAATTATTTGATAATCTTTATGTTTTCTGCTAAAGCTTAGTTCAGGAATTCTTAGCTGCTCCTTTGCCTGGCTTTTTCCTCCCCTATTTCTTCCTCAAACCGACACCATCAAAACTTAATTCGATCCAATATTGACGCTACCTTGCCCTGTGAAAGAACCTTGTCCAGATCTGAGAGTGAATCACATTGTTTAAATTGCAGACCCCATTTTCCCAATGGCCCTCCTTGTTGTCCCAAACTAACCATTTAAAAATCAAAACCCTATACTTTTATAGCTATCCTAACATTCATCCTATACAAACCAAGTTAAATCCAAAAGAGAGATCCCTCTCTGAGTCTTGGAGGGCTATATCCAATACTCCAAGCGGTTCGAGGTTACCTCTGTGATTGCCTCTACAGTCTTAGGCAAATTATAGAGCGTTAACATAGCCCCCACTAGAAAGAAGCACCAAGTCCCTGAGTGTTCCAACACCAACTGGATGGAAGCACAACCTTCCAGTCACGCAGGCACCAACCTTCATAACAGAGAACCACAGTTCTCCCTTGCACCTCCCTACCACCCTAGTTTTTCTGGATGCAACCATATGAAAGCTACAACTCCCTGTGTTCAAGCACCCACTTGAAACTTTGAGGAAAATAGTCCTCCCTAGAACCTCCCTACCATCTTGAAATATAAATCTTTGCTTCTCGTAATGTTATTACAGTGATACAAGATTTATTAATGGCTTACCAGTCACATCATTGTTCTTATACACTGCTCTACCCTACCTGCATCAGTGTCTCTCTCCTCGTGTTCGTTGCACTTTTTATTCTTCTCTCGGATATGAATTTATGTTCCTTGATTATTTTTCACTACAACTCCTACACACCGCATGGTTCTGCCCGCATGAACCACACTCAATGACAGCACACATCTCTTCTATGCTCTGCATTTTTATATTCTCTGTGCACCGACTGCATCCCCTGAGCAATGCCTCTACATACACTTTACAACGTCATTGTTCTACCCTTTTACTGCATCTCCTCCCCATTACTACATAGCTAACTTGCAGTCTTATTTCACTTCTTTGTTCTACATCTTTTTGTCATGTCGAGTCCTCTGCCTGATCATCATGGCAACTCTTTGTCATCCCTGGTGGTTAGCTCCATGTGTTCATCATCACTGGGCATTATTCTTAGATTCCTTAGCTTCTCTGGCAGTCGAGACTCTTCATCTTCTCTGTCAATTACAGCTAGTCAACTGTCTTCTAAGCCCCTTCCTTCGCATGACCACCAGCGGTGACCAAACGCATATTCAAAAGGCGCTTCTCGAGCTCTGTTTAGTGAGAAATAGCTCCTTTTCATGATATGACCTTGGGATATGAAATTCACATGACCACGCGATTGCAGGTGCGTCCATAGGAAGTTTGAGGGCAACCCACTTTTCGCCCCACAATTCACTATGAGCCTCCATGCGTCCTTTCTCCAAAATCGTGGTTTCAATTGCGGCCTGCTCATGAAAAATTAAGGCCCGAGCAGGTTCTAGCCCTGCAATGGAGCACGACCATCGATCTCACGATATTGACAGTTCTCTTGAACGGACTGTTCAGATCTGTCCTCTCAAGTCTGCAGACCAAATCTCTTCTTCCTCCATCAACGGCTGAGGTCAGATCACGACCTCACGTGTCGGGTGTTTGAACGTGAGCCAACCCTGACTCTTCCAACTCCTGATATCTGAAATACTCTATGTCAGATCAACATTCCATGATCCTCTGTGATCTGACGTCCCAGATCTCATCGGGACATCACTTTTCATGGAGTTGTGCTACAAGTTTCCTCGATTCTCCCAACTCGCGAAACTTCAAGGTGGATCCTAGCAACACTAGCTCCTTCCCTTCTCTTCCACTGACGTGACCACTAGCTGTGACCACGGCCCTATTCGAAAAGGAATTTCATGATTTCGTTGATCTTCATTGTAGAGCCTAGCTCCTCCCTTAACCTTCATCAATGTGACCACTAGATGTGACCAGGGGCCAAGCAAGAGTAGTGCGTCGCAATTTCTCATATCGCTAATTCCTGCTATGAGTTGCCTCGAAACTCCCAACTCACAAAACTCTGAAATGCTTCATATCATATAAACGATCGAGATCTCTCCCTCTGATCGATGGTTGTGATCAAATCATGATTTCACACTTTGCAAGTTCCTACAACTCTCACCTTTGACTTCTCCATCTCTCGAGTCAGGCAAATGTTGATCTCTCACCACGTGTCCTCTGGATCCAACAGTTCAGATCTCATCGCGCTCTGATACGACAGCTAAGGTCTAATCTCCTCCTTTGTCCACTCCTCATGTCTGGACTCTGATCTGATGACCATCAGGTATTCAGGATTGGTGATCCAACGACCATTGTCACTTCTCCTCCTAAGCTTACGCATCTTCCCGACTTGGAAGAATTTCTAAGTGTCAAAGGCCTCGACCTTTGATCCTTCTACGAGTCCTGATGACTTGGACCTCATCTGCGCTTCTGTAAACTACTATCTCTTATGAGATTTCTCATCTATGCATATTGTTCACCTCTCCTCTTGATCTTACACTTCTTTCTGAGCTTTGATATCTACATACTCATGCTATTCCTCTTGAGCTTCTCAAGCTTTCTCTTCTGTGTCTTCGTTGTTGTTCTTGCCATGCACACTCTGCCTGTAAACCTTCCACCATTGTTGCTGTTATTGCAATCAATGATAAGCACACTCTGCCTATAAACATTCCAACAATATTCCCCTTTGGCATTGATGGAAACACTGAACGGCTGCATTATTCTGCTTATACCTCCAGCTATAGAATCCACACCTTTTCTCCCCCTTTGACATCAATGTCAAAGAAAACATGCTCCCCCTGAGTTGTTGCGGTACTTTTAGAAGGTATCATATATTCAACCAACACATACTCCCCCTGATAGGATGGACTCTCTTAGGTTGATAGTGGGGTCACGCCCAACTTCTGGCGTAGATACACAAACTGAGCTTGTGTGAGCAATTTAGTGAAGATATCGGCAATCTGATCTTTGGATGGAATATAATGCAAAGAAACCACAAAGTTGGTTACCTTTTCCCTCAAGAAGTGATACTTGATGGGTATATTCTTGGTCTTGGAGTGAAAGACAGGAATTTTTGACACACTAATTGCACTGGTATTATCACAATGGATTGGGATCGGTGCAGTATAATTTACCTCCAAGTCTGCAAGTATCTAAATCATCCACAACACTTGGGTATAGCAGGTGGAAGCTACAATGTATTCAACTTATGTAGTTGATAAGGAAATGGAGCCTTGCTTCTTGCTCAACCATGATACAAGGGAATCTCCTAAGAAGAATGCACCTCCACTCGTGCTTTTCCTTTCATCCACATAGTTATCTCAATCATCATATGAATAGACTAATAGTTGAAAATTTTGATTCCTAGGATACCATAGGTCGTAGTCCATTGTTCCTTTCAAGTATCTGAATATTCTTTTGATAGATAACAAATGACTTTGTTTAGGTGCAGCCTGATACCTTTCTACCATTCCAATAGCATGCATTATGTCTGGACGGGATGTTGTGATATACAATAGGCTGCCTATCATAGGCCTATATGAACTCTGATCAACATCAGGTGATTCATCATCCTTGCTTAACTTACATCCAGTGACCATAGGTGTGCTCATAGGTTTAGAATCTTCCATTTGAAACATTTTCAACATTTCTCTTAGATATTTTTCTTGAGAAAGAAATATTCCTTTAGACCTCTGAGTAATTTGTAGGCCAAGAAAAAATGACAGTTCCCCTATCATAGACATTTCAAATTCAGACTGTATGGCAGAAGAAAACCATTGTACCAATGAAGAATTATTACTACCGAAGATGATGTCATCTACATAGACCAACACAATGAGCATATCATTACCCTTTGTTTTGATATATAGATTGTTGTCAATTGTTCCTCTCTTGAACCCTTTGTCTTGTAGATACATATCCAGTCTGTGATACCAAGCACGAGGAGCTTGTTTCAACCCATATAAGGATTTCTTTAGCTTGCAGACAAAGTTGGGGTTATTCGACAGTTGGAAACCTTGTGGTTGTTCCATATAGACTTCTTCTTTTATATATCCATTTAGAAAATTTGACTTGACATCCATTTGATAGACTTTAAACTTCTTATGACAATCATAGGCAAGAAACATTCTAATATCTTCTAATCTTGCTACAGGCACAAATGTTTCATCAAAGTCCAGTCCTTCTATTTGAGCATATCCTTTGCAAACCAATCTAGCCTTATTTCTTACAATATTTCCTTGCTCATTCATCTTATTTCTATAGACCCATTTGTATCCTATTGCATTTTTATTTGCTGGCCTGGGAACGAGTTCCCAAGTGTCATTCTTTTTAATTTGGTCCAATTCCTCATTCATTTATTTTAACCAGTTTACATCTTCACTGGCTTCATTGAAGTTATTGGGTTCCACCATGGATATGAAAGCTATATGTAATTGCTCATTGTTTTTTATTATCCTTCGTCTGGTTTGTATACCTTTGTCTTTTTCACCAATTATCTGACTTGTAGGATGATTCTTTTGAGTAATTTTGGAGGAAGAATTTGATGTTGTATGTTGATTTGAGTATGCTTGTGTATTTGCATCTTCATATGACTCAGAGTCTTCTTGTTCTGATTCTTGGACCTGTTCAACTTCAACTTCACCTATATCCTTTGTTGTTGATTCAATATTGTTCACCTCTCTTATTGGGACTCCTTCATCAACTTTTATGTCAATACAATCAACCAATGTATGCAGCCTCTTATTATAGCATATGTATCCTTTACTGTTTGTAGCATACCCTAAGAACATGCCTTCATCATCCCTGTCATCATACTTGCCAAGTTTTTCATTATTATTCTTTATGTAGCACTTACTCCCAAAGACTTTGAAGTGTTTGATTGAAGCAAGTCTTCCATACCACATTTCATAAGGTGTCTTGTCACTATGTGGTCTGAGGTGGGATTTGTTAAGAACATGGATTGTTGTGTGTATTGCTTCTACCCAGTAGGTTTGACGAATGTTCTTCTCATTCATCATTGACTTGGCCACTTGCTGAATTGTTCTGTGTTTCCTCTCAACTACTCCATTTTGTTGTGGAGTTCCTAG
Organism: Picea mariana; assembly: GCA_032191745.1. NCBI lineage: Eukaryota > Viridiplantae > Streptophyta > Pinopsida > Pinales > Pinaceae > Picea > Picea mariana. The sequence continues at coordinate 201,981 of JASDQU010310177.1, forward strand.
AATTGTGTATTCTATCTTGATCCCACGTTTATCACATAATTCCTTGAAATCAATTGACATAAATTATCCTCCTCTGTCTGACCTTACTTTCTTTAACCTGTTGCATGTTTGATTCTCAGTTAAGGCCTTAAATATTTTAAATTTCTCGAATGCTTCATCTTTTTCTTTGAGAAAAGCAACCCAAGTGAGTCTGGAGTAATCATCAATGATCAGCATGAAGTAGTTTTCCTTCCCTGTGCATTCCTGTCTTGATGGTCTACATAAATCCATATGAATTAGTTGGAGTGGTTTCTCTATTGAAGTATAGCTCTTGGATTTAAACTATGTCCTGGTTAGATTTCCTACTTGGCAAGGTTTACACACAGAATCTTGTGGCTTTGATATTCTTGGAAGATCTTTCACTGCCTCAAGATTTTTGAGCTTGATTAAGTGGTCAAAGTTTATATGTCCAAGTCTCCTATGCCATAACCATCTCTCATCATGTTTTCTTAGATGACACTCTTCTCTATCTTCTTTCAGTACATATACATTATTTTATGTCCTTATGCTTGTAGCTACCACTTGTTCTGAGTTTACAGACTTTATCTTACAATATTTGGAAGTGAACACCACTTCACATCCTCTGTCACACATTTGAATTACACTGAGCAAATTATGTTTCGGCCCATCTACAAGAAGAACATTATGGGATTTTCCTTTGTCATTACTTAAACTCATCATCCCTTTACCCTTGATTTTACCTAGTTCATCATTTCCAAAGGTCACATTTCATGTTTTTCTTTTACTTATAGACATAAACTTATCTCTGTCTCCAGTAATGTGCTTGGAACATCCACTGTCTATATACCAAGGGTCTTTTTTTTTTTGATCTGAAATTACTAGGCCACATTTTTCACTATCTTTCTTTTTCCATGTGTTGGTATTTCTAGTTAAGGGTTTTATCCTTGGATCTACCTTGTAATTCTTCAGATGGCAGTTTGCATCTTTGTGGCCGAAGTTATGACAGTTATAGCATTCAAGCTAATTTTTCAATAGGTCAAAGTGGTTGGTGCAGCTTTGTCTACTCATTGGTTGTTTAGTTCTATGTTGCAAAGATTGTTTATTTCTTGATCTCCTCATTTGCATGTCTTTGAACTTGATCTGACAATTTGCAATCTTATGACCAAAATTAGAGCAGTAGAAATAGTAACCATGGAAGAAATTTCGGTACCTGAAGGATGGCCTTCTTCTTGGCATTTGTTGCTCCATCTTCTGATATCTTTGTTTCTAATCAGGGATCATCTTGCCTTTATCAACGTATGGTGACTAAGTACTCACATGGTCTAATTGTCTACTAACTTGGAACTTGATCATGTTTATTGGCTCTTTGTCTTCTGTATGTTTGCTACTTGAACCATTTACATAGCCTAAACCAGTCTTCAACAAAGGAGATCTATGTTTGCTCAGAATGTCGTTTAGCTCTGATGAGGCTTTAATGCTTGGAAGATTTTGGAGATACAATGCTTTAAACTTCTCCATTTCTTTTATGATTTTTACTACCTCTTATTCCAAGGCTTCACATATTTCCTTCTTTTTTGATAATTGTTGTTTCATAATTTCCTCTATTTTATTTGCCTCTTCTAATTCCACTTTTAGCAAGGCAAAGTCTTCATCAGGTTTTTTATTGTCTTTCTCGAACTGTATCAACAATTGTTTTTGCTTCTTCTTCTTAAGACTGAGTCTAGCAATTTCTTCTAGAGCACTGATCAGTTCTCCTTCCAAGTCAACCACAGCTTCTTCATCATCAAAATCACTTCCTATGATTTCATTTTCATAATCCTCTTTGGCCATAATCATAAAGTCATTAACCTTATCTTCAACATCAAAATCACTATTTGTGTCTCTTGAAGAATCATCATTGTTTACACAAACTTTTCTTTTTATCAAATCTCTTGCATTTATACTTCTCTTCACCTTCATAGTTTTGGTCCTTCTTCTTGTGTGGACACTTAGATGCAAAGTGACCTACCCTTCCACATTTAAAACATTTGAAGGGCAACTTTCCTTAGTACTTGCCTGATCCTTTCTTTAGTCTTCTCACAAATTTTGCTTCAATTTCATCAGGCTCGGAATCCTCATTCTTATATGCTTTAAATGATGCTTCTCTAGAGGTGGGTTTATCTTTAATTATCCTCATTTAATATGCAGTCAACGTTCCTAGAAGTTGATCAAAAGACAAAGCTTTTAGATCATTAAGTTCTTCTATAGCAAAGACCTTCGAGTTGAACCTATCTGGCAAAGAACTCAAAATTTTCTGAACTAAAGAGGGTTCCTCAATTTTTTCACCAAGTGATTTTATTGCATTTACTAGTTCTTCAACTCTCAAGAAATACTTCCCAATGGTTTCATCCTCTTTTATATTTAGTTGTTCAAACTGTACTCTATAGGTTTGAAGCTTGGCATCCTTTACCTTCTCATTACCTTCATAACTGCTAATGAGTTTGTCCCACATTTCTTTGGCAGTTTCTAAGTGCATAACTTTTACAAATTCTACTTATGCTATCCCACTCAGAATAGCATTCACTATAGCAAAGACCTTCGAGTTGAACCTATCTGGCAGAGAACTCAAAATTTTCTAAACTAAAGAGGGTTCCTCAATTTTTTCACCAAGTGCTTTTATTGCATTTACTAGTTCTTCAACTCTCAAGAAATACTTCCCAATGGTTTCATCCTCTTTCATATTTAGTTGTTCAAACTGTACTCTATAGGTTTGAAGCTTGGCATCCTTTACCTTCTCATTACCTTCATAACTGCTAATGAGTTTGTCCCACATTTCTTTGGCAATTTCTAAGTGCATAACTTTTACAAATTCTACTTATGCTATCCCACTCAGAATAGCATTCATAGCCTTAGCGTTGAAGTTGAATTCTAGCTTGTCATCCTTATTAGCTAGTACAACTAGCTTTACATAACCAATCTCTACCACATCCCAGACATCTACACCTAAAGCCATTATGTAGGTTCTCATCCTAACTTTCCAGAAGGCAAAGTTTCTTCCATTGAACAGGGGAACCTTATTGGTTGAAGTTCCTTCGTGTCTTGACATGTTTAAGCTTACTTATCTACCTTTAGATAAAAGGAACCGGCTCTGATACCAATTGTTACTGTGCTTAAACAATTATGCCCATTTTAAATCTAATTACAAAGCACTCAATGATGATCACAATAATTCAGTGAAGTAAGCAATAGAGTATTCACCATCAATCACACACATGAAACACACAGAGATAGATATTTCCTAAGGAAACCCATAAAGGGGAAAAACCTCTTCTTCTTGATATGATAATTAATCTTTATATTCTATACATTATCATTCTTATGAGCTTCAACTCCTTTTGAGGATACCACCTCTATTTTGCAAGCTGCAACTTGTTGAGAGCACCAACTCTCTGGTTTCTCTAGCACCCACTAGAAGGAAGCACCAACTCCTTGGTTTCTCTAGCACCCACTGGAAGGAAGCACCAACTCCCTGATTGTTCCAGCACCAACTGGATGGAAGCACCAACTTCCAGTCACGCAGGAACCAACCTCCATAACAGATAATAGCAGTTCTCCCTTGCACCTCCCTACCACCCTGGTTTTTCTGGTTGCAACCAGATGAAAGCTACAACTCCCTGTGTTCAAGCACCCACTTGAAACTCTCAGGAAAACAATCCTCCCTAGCACCTGCCTACCATCCAGAAATATAAATCTTTGCTTCTCATAATGTTATTACTATAATACAAGATTTATCAATGGCTTACCAATCACATCATTGTTCTACTACACTGCTCTACTCTACCTGCATCAGTGTCTCTCTCCTCGTGTCTGCTGAGCTTTCTTTTCTTCTCTCAAATATGCATTTTTGTTTCTTGCTTCTTCTACACTACAACTCTTGCACACCACATGCTTCTATCCGCATGAACCATACTCAATGACAACAAACATCTCTTCTATGTTCTACATTTTTATATTCTCTATGCACCAACTGCATCCCTTGCACAATGCCTTTGCATACACTTTACAGTGTCACTGTTCTGCCCTTTTATTGCATCTCCTCCTCATTACTGCATAGCTAACTCATAGTCCTATTTCACTTCTCTGTTCCGCATCTTTTTGTCATATCAAGTCCTCTTCCTGATCATCATGGAAACTCTTCATCATCCCCGGCAGTTAGCTCCATGCATTCATCATCACTGGGCGTTATGCTGAGATTACTTAGCTTATCTGGTAGTTGAGACTCTTCCTCTTCTCTATCAGTTACAGTCATTCAACTATGTCTTCTTTGTCTTATAATCCCCTTCCTTTGCATGACCACCGGAAGTGACCAAACGCCTATTCAAAAGGCACTTCCCGAGCTTCGTTTAGTGAGCGCTAGCTCCTTTTCATGATATGACCTTGGGATATGAACTTCACGTGACCACACGATTGCAGACGTGTCTATAGGAGGTTTGAGAGAAAACCACTTTTCTCTACACAATTCACTACGAGCCTCCACGCGTCCTTTCTCCAAAACCATGGTTTCAATTGTGGCCCGCTCATGAAAAATTAAGGCCCGAGCAGGTTCTGGCCCTGCAATGGAGCATGATCGTCAATCTCACGATCTTGACGGTTCTCTTGAATAGATGGTTCAGATCTGTCCTCTCAAGTCTACGGACCAGATCTCTCCTTCCTCCATCAACGGATGAGGTTAGATCGCGACCTCGCATGTCGGGTGTTTGAACGTGAGCCAACCCTGACTCTTCCAACTCCCGATATCTGAAATACTCTGTGTCAAATCAACGGTCCACGATCCTTTGTGATCCGACGGCCCAAATTGCGTCAGGAAATTGCATTTCATGGATTTGTGCTACAAGTTTCCTCAATTCTCCCAACTCGTGAAACTCCGAGGTGGAGCATAGCAACGCTAGCTCCTTCTCTTATCTTCTGATGATGTGACCAAAACCCTATTCTAAAAGGCATTTTGTGATTTTTGTGATCTCCGTTGTAGAGCTCAGTGACATGCTAGCTCCTCCCTTAACCTTCATCAATGTGACCACCACCTATGACCAGGGGCCAAGCAAGAGTGATGCGTCACAATTTCACATATCGTGAACTCCTGCTATGAGTTTCCTCAAAACTCCCAACTCGCAAAACTCTGAAATGCTTCATATCATATCAATGATCAAGATCTCTCCCTCTGATCGACGGCTGCAATCAAATCACAATTTCACATTTTCCAAGTTCCTACAACTCTCACCTTTGACTTCTCCAGCTTGTGAGTCAGCGAAATGTTGATCTCTCGCCACGTGTCCTCTGGATCCAACATTTCATATCTCATCGCGCTCTGATCCAATAGATGAGGTCTAATCTCCTCCTTTGCATGCTCCTGCTGTCTGGACTATGATCTAACGACCATCGGGTATTGGGGATTGGTTATCCAACGGCCACTGTCGCTCATCCTCCTGATCTTACGCATCCTCCTGACTTGGAAGAATTTCTAAGTGTCAAAGGCCTCGACCTTTGATCCTTTTGTGAGTCCTAATGACTTGGACCTCGTCTGCACTTCTGTAAAATGGTATATCTTTTGAGCTTTCTTGTCTCTGCATATTGTTTGCTTCTCCTCCTGAGCTTACACTTCTTTCCGATATTTTATCTCTACATACTCATGTTATTCCTCCTGATATTCTTGATCTTTCTCTTCTATGTCTTCTCTTTTTTTCTTGCCATGCACACTCTACATGTAAACCTGTCAACATCGTTGTTGTTCTTGCCATCAATTACAAGCACACTCTGCCTGTAAACATGCCAACACAAGCATGTCAGTGTCTCACCTCCTCTCGGTGTAGACTCCAACTACATTATGATTTCCACCACTTCTAATTGAGTTGTGACCTTTTGTTGCATTACTGGGACCCGAATATGGGGAAATATCCCCACAATGAACCTTTCCTGATGTTGGACATCCTAGAGTTGAAATTTCATTTTCTAACAAAATTTTAAAGCATTAATCATAATCCCATACACTTTCTCCAACCTTCTAATTCATCTCCTTGACCTTAATGATACATTGTGATTCTAACTTTAGCTTATGAAATTATTTAAGAAGATCCCTCTTGATCCCTGTCAGGGACCTCGCCTATCCCATCAGTGCAGTAGTATTATACTTCATATACCATGTCATATCTTTGTCTTTGAAGGTGGTTTGTAGTTGAACTATCTTAGTGGTTTCATTTATTATTTGCTTCAAAAACCATATTTCTTCACAGGTACACCATTGTTTCTCTACATCATCTCTTCCCATCCCATGGAACATGGGAATTTAAAGGGTCAAATCTTGGTTCACCATATTTTAACCTGTACATACTCTCTCTAATTGACTATTGCTTGTTGTTGTTGATCTTCTTGGTTAAGTTATTTTTACTTTGTCTTCCACTCCACTTGTACTCTCTTTGTCTCTCTTTGTTGAGATTTATTCTTTCACTTCTCTAGTCCCTACACTCTCTTCTTTGGTTCTTTATTCTTGGTAAAAAGGGCATGAGGGGGGTGGTTCAAAGAAGGGATTCCTTATAAATTCCTAGATCTCTTCATTATCTCGAATGGTACCTTCATTACTTGTGTCAGTGACCTCAACGTGACTAATATGTGCCTCTTCTTCCTTCAAATCCACCACATTTATTATCAACCATGGGGATCTAACCTCGATCTCTCCACCTCTGCTACTACTACCTCTAGCATCTTCTATTAACAACTCATGTTTAATTCCATGTCTCTTCAATGGCCTCTCTTCTACTACGCTCCTCTTTGGCACTGATCACTCTCCTACACCTCCCTTCGGCATGACTCTTCTTCTATTCCTATCAGATGTAACTACTTGTCTATCTCCCATTGTTATTTCTTTTATGTATCTCTATTCCATCCTTCTCATCTCATCTCTCCTTGAATATATCTCATCTATTTTTCTCCTATGCTCTTCAAGATTCATTTTTTTCTCTCCTTCTCATTTTCATCTGGATCTCTTCTGCTAGATCCACTCTTTCCTTCATCTCATCTTACCCCTTATTCTCATTCCCCCCTCCATGTGAGGGGTTTACTCTGTCATTCTATCAGGCTCCATGCACATCATCCCTTTCTATATAAACATCATTTTTATCCACGGAAGGATTTCTTCTAGTAGTCTCCTCCTAGGGCCGATGGAAAACTTTATTTTAGAGTTGTTGAAGGATTCACTACGTTCAATAGAAAAATCCACAATATACCCCTCCCAAACTTGTTCAAACTAAAAATACATGGATTTGTTGCACTTTTTCTCCACACATCTCAACTAAGATAGGGTCTCTTGGTCCCAAATCAATTGCTCTTGACCTCACCAAATAGATTTAATCTATGTATGCATTTTGATCCACTCATGCAATAAACAAGGAAAAACACAGAAAAAAAAAAAATTGTGCATATCTGAGTATAGATACATGTCTTTCCATCACTTGAAATTGATCTACAGGTTCCTCGTATGCCATCATGCAAACTCGTCCTCTTTTTTAGTGAGTCATTTTTCTATCTCTTCCTTGGTGGGTTTCCATGTCATATCCCTACTTCAACATGTAGCACAAAGTATTTGTGTCACAGAAATAGAACCAATTGTTAGTTCGGGGTTTCAGAACTAGGGTTCGAAAAGATTCACCAACAAATATGCCATAAGCACCTACATATTCAATATTTAAGGACTAAAGAAGGTCTCACCCAAGATTCCATGATAATTACAGAGACTTGAGTATTTGTGCAATACATGAGGGAATGGAGAAAATAATCACTTCTTAATTAATACAATGCATGTAATTCATAACCAATCCACCTCAATTTCATAGATGCACTATGCACCATACTCTGTTCATACCACATTCTAATGTTCATTCATCACATCCACATAATAAAGGGCGGAATAGTAAATAGCAGTCATACATTCAAAAAAAAACATATAATATTCAGAGAGTGAAATATCTTCAAGCTATATTCATTCATTCCATTCATTCAAATAAAGAAAAACAATAGGGTCGTAAACTACTCAGAGCCCATTCAGAGTGAAAAACAAAGACCAACAATATGCTCATATCTTGACCTACTTTCTCTCTCATACCATAATACTCAGAGAATGATAACAAAAGTAGACATAACAAGAACTAAAATACAATAATCCATCACTTGAGCTCTAGATCATCTATCTCTAACATAACAATTAACTAACTTGCTTACTTAAAATCCCAACCCTTATATATCTACATGCATCTCTTTTATCTCCATCGGGGCCTCGAAATCATAAAAAACTTTCCATATCACTAACAAAATCAACCATGACCGATTGAGTTGTTACCAAAATGGTTACAATCATTATGGTAGATATTTAAGGATCCGACATGCACACAATAGATTCGTGGTTGATGTAGGCATTAAATTTGGCACCACGTGGTGCATCTTTTTGGGTGTTCATGCAATGTTAACTTGTGGTGCATGGGCATTCTTGTCAAAACCTTGGTGCCAACACAATTGCTTGAAGGTGAAACAATAAATCAAGAGATATGGGCATTCCAATGAGTCCTCGTGCTTCGTCATTTTACTATCCCATTTGGTTTTCTTTTCAGCATCAGTGGGGACTTGTTCTTTTCCCATGGTAATTTGGTACAATTCTTTACTTCTTAGTATATCCTCCATATGGGATCTCTGTGAGAAGTAGTTGGTATTGGTAAGAAAAACATCACTTGGATAAGCCATATTAAAATATGCATATAATATGGATTCAGAAACTAAAACTAAATGTCTATATGAAAATATGTCGACAAAATACGTTGTTTCAAAAAAAATGACACTAAAAAAAGACTTTGAATGTGAATTTATGTCCCTTTTAAAAAAGGCATAAACGGTAACCAAAGTGCCACTTGGTAGGTATAATTTGGCCCGCATGGTGATGGATGCAAAATGAGGTGGCTAAGTAAAAATATAATCCCTTCCTTCTCTAAATTTTCCTATCAACTCACTTTAACAAATAAGTTACTTATGAAGTGACTCATTTTTATAAAATAAGTGAGAATCACTTTTACAATGAAGTTACTTTATAAATTTTGGGATGGTAAGAGCGGGTGGGGTTATCTTTTTCCCTGGAGGAAATAAAGAGATTTATTACTACTAGAATATAGGACATGCCACCAACAATCAGGTCGAGACATATGCTCTTCTTCAAAGATTACAATTGGCCAAGGCTCGGAGAATTCAATCCATCACTTTAGTTGGTGACTCCAAATCATCCATCAACTATGTCAGATTGAGATCCCTCCCCGCTAATGGCCACCTCAAAGCTATTTTCCAATGCATTCACTTAGAGATCCAGTCCTTCTTAAGTGTAGAACCTCTCCATGTCCTTGGGCACAATAACAAGGACATGGAATTGCAAGTAAACCTAGTTATAGGTGAAAGTTTTGAAACTCTAAGTGTAGATGGACGCATTTCCTTTCTTCCCATCCCATGACCTTGATAAAAAAAAAAAAAAAAATTATAATCTCATGGAGTGGGTACCTCNCTCAATTCCCCACCCCCTCCCAAACTCCTATCTTGTAGATCCTCCACCTCTCCCCACACGGTGTCCTCGTCCCCTCCTGTTGGCATAGGGGCAGACCCGGGGTTCAACTCTTACAGTACACCAACAAGCCCTAACTACTGGACCTTTCGAAAACACCTATGAAGCAAATGCAGTCTCACCCGAAGTATAAATAGGGGGTTGCAGAACACAGGCATCTACAACCAGAGGAAATGCAAAGTGGATTCGAAACAACAACACACAACAATCTAGAGATTCTTTATCACACTTAATCTTACTTCGCAAGTTATATCTCTTATCTAACACAACAATGCAATAACAGTATAACATATGGTAAATAACACAGCATCAATCACACAGAACAACAAGATACATGTGGTTCACCCTATCCCTACGGATACGTCCATGGAATTGTGTTTCTTGAGGTATTAAATGGAAACATGCAGTTCTTTTTGCGCACTTAGTTGTAGATCTCTCTCTCTTCTTTTGTTTCTCTCCCCTCCCTACGCACCCAGTGTTAGAGAAGTATTTTCCTCACCCTATTCAATATTGCAAAGAGGGCCTTACTTCATTTCCCTATGCAGACTTACTTTCCCTGACTGATAAATCCAAAGACA
>JASDQU010310177.1:212230-222772 GCA_032191745.1 Picea mariana
GACTAGCTTTACATAACCAATCTCTACCACATCCCAGACATCTACACCTAAAGCCATTATGTAGGTTCTCATCCTAACTTTCCAAAAGGCAAAGTTTGTTCCATTGAACATGGGGGCCTTATTGGTTGAAGTTCCTTCGTGGCTTGACATGTTTAAGCTTACTAATCTACCTTTAGATAAAAGGAACCGGCTTTGATACCAATTGTTACTGTGCTTAAACAATTATGCCCATTTTAAATCTAATTACAAAGCACTCAATGATGAACATAATAATTCATTGAAGTAAGCAATAAAGTATTCACCATCAATCACACACATGAAACACACAGAGACAGATATTTCCTGAGGAAACCCATAAAGGGGAAAAGCCTCTTCTTCTTGATATGATAAGTAATCTTTATATTCTGTACATTATCATTCTTATGAGCTCCAACTCCTTTTGAGGCTACCACCTCTGTTTTGCAAGTTGCAACTTGCTGAGAGCACCAACTCTCTGGTTTCTCTATCACCCACTAGAAGGAAGCACCAACTCCCTAGGTGTTCCAGAACCAACTGGATGGAAGCACCAACTTCGAGTCACGCAGGAACCAACCTCCATAACAAAGAACAACAGTTCTCCCTTGCACCTCCCTACCACCCTGGTTTTTCTGGCTGCAACCAGATGAAAGCTACAACTCCCTGTGTTCAAGCACCCACTTGAAACTCTGAGGAAAATAGTCCTCCCTAGCAACTCCCTACCATCCTGAAATATAAATATTTTCTTCTCATAATGTTATTACTATGATAAAGGATTTATCAATGGCTTACTAGTCACATCTCTGTTCTACTACACTGCTCTGCTCTGCTCTGCCTGCATCAGTGTCTCTCTCCTCATTTATGTTACGCTTTATGCTCTTTTCTCAGATATGCATTTTTGTTTCTTTCTTCTTCTGCGCTACAACTCTTGCACACCGCATGCTTATACCCGCATGAACCATACTCAATGAAAACAAACATCTCTTCTATGTTCTGCATTTTTATATTCTCTGTGCACCAACTGCATCCCCTGTGCAATGCCTCTGCATACACTTTATAGTGTCATTGTTCTGCCCTTTTACTGTATCTCCTCCTCATTACTGCATAGCTAACTCACAGTCCTATTTCACTTCTCTATTCTGCATCTTTTTGTCATGTCAAGTCCTCTGCCTAATCAACATGGCAACTCTTCGTCATCCCCGGCAGTTAGCTCCATGCGTTCATCATCACTGGGTGTTATGATGAGATTACTTAGCTTCTCTAGCAGTGGAGACTCTTTTTCTTCTCTATCAGTTACATCCATTCAACTATGGCTTCTTTGGATTCTAATCCCCTTCCTTCGCATGACCACCGGTGCTGACCAAACGCCTATTCAAAAGGTGCTTCCCGAGCTTCGTTTAGTGAGTGCTAGCTCATTTTCATGATATGAACTTGGGATATGAACTTCATGTGAACACACGATTATAGGCGTGTCCATAGGAGGTTTGAGGGAAACCCACTTTTTACTCTACAATTCACTACGAGCCTCTGCGTGTCCTTTCTCCAAAACCATGGTTTCAATTACGGCCCGCTCATGAAAAATTAGGCCCCAAGCAGGTTCTGGCCCTGCAATGGAGCACGATCGTCGATCTCACGATATTGACAGTGCTCTTGAACAGATGGTTCATATATGTCCTCTCAAGTCTATGGACCAGATCTCTCCTTCCTCCATCAATGGTTGAGGTTAGATCGTGACCTCGCGTGTCGAGTGTTTGAACGTGACCCAACTCTGACTCTTCCAACTCCTGATATCTGAAATACTTTGTGTCAGACCAATGGTCCATGATCCTTTGTGATCTGACGGCCCAGATCTCATCGGGACATCGCATTTCACGGAGTTGTGCTACAAGTTGCCTCGATTCTCCCAACTCACGAAACTCTGAGGTGGAGCCTAGCAACGCTAGCTCCTTCCCTTATCTTTCATTCATGTGACCACGGCCCTATTCGAAAAGGAATTTTGTGATTTCCGTGATCTCCATTGTAGAGCTCAGTGACATGCTAGTTCCTCCCTTAACCTTCATCAATGTGACCACCGCCTATGACCAGGGGCCAAGCAAGAGTGGTGTGTCACAATTTCGCATATTGCGAAATCCTGCTATGAGTTTCATCCAAACTCCCAACTCGTGAAACTCTGAAATGATTCATATCATATCAACGATCAATATCTCTCCCTCTAATCGATGGCTACGATCAAATCGTGATTTCACATTTCCCAAGTTCCTACAACTCTCACCTTTGACTTCTCCAGCTTGTGAGTCAGCGAAATGTTGATCTCTCGCCACGTGTCCTATGGATCCAACATTTCATATCTCATTGTGCTCTGATCCGATAGCTGAGGTCTAATCTCCTCCTCTGCATTCTCTTGTTTTCTAGACTATGATCTGACGAACATTGGGTATTGGGGATTGGTGATCCAATGGCCACTGTCGCTCCTCCTCCTGAGCTTACGCATCCTCCTGACTTGGAAGAATTTCTAAGTGTCAAAGGCCTCGACCTTTGATCCTTTTGTGAGTCCTGATGACTTGGACCTCGTCTATGCTTCTGTAAAATGCTATCTCTTCTGAGCTTTCTCCTCTCTGCATATTGTTTTCTTCTCCTCCTGAGCTTAGACTTCTTTCTGAGATTTGATCTCGACATACTCATGTTATTCCTCCTGATATTCTCGATCTTTCTCTTATTTGTATTTTCTTTTGTTCTTGCCATGCACACTCTACCTGTAAACCTGCTGACATCATTGTTGTTCTTGCCATCAATTACAAGCACACTCTGCCTGTAAACATGCCAACACAAGCATGTCATTGTCTCACCTCCTCTCGGTGTAGACTCCAACTACATTATGATTTCCACCACTTCTGATTGATTTGTGACCTTTTGTTGCATTACTGGGACCTGAATATGGGGAAAGATCCCCACAATGAACCTTTCCTAACGTTGGACATCCTGTAGTTGAAATTTCATTTTCTAACAAAATTTTAAAGCATTAATCATAATCCCATACACTTTCTCCAACCTTCTAATTCATCTCCTTGACCTCAATGATACATTGTGATTCTAACTTTAGCTTATGAAATTATTTATGCAGATCCCTCTTGATCCCCAGGGACCTCGTCTGTCCCATTGGTGCAGTAGTATTATACTTCATATACCACGTCATATCTTTGTCTCTAAAGGTGGTTTGTAGTTGAACTATCTTAGTGGTTTCATTTATTATCTGCTTCACAAACCATATTGCTTCACAGGTACACCATTGTTTCTCTACATCATCTCTTCCCATCCCATGGAACATGGGAATTTAAAGGGTCAAATCTTGGTTCACCATATTTTAACCTGTACGTACTCTCTCTAATTGACTACTGCTTGTTGTTGTTGATCTTCTTGGTTAAGTTATTTTTACTTTGTCTTCCACTCCACTTGTACTCTCTCTGTCTCTCTTTGTTGAGATTTCTTCTTTCACTTCTCTAGTCCCTACACTCTCTTCTTTGGTTCTTTCTTCTTGGTAAAAAGGGCATGATGGGGGTGGTTAAAAGAATGGATTCCTTATAAATTTCTAGATCTCTTCATTATCCTGAATGGTACCTTCATTACTTGTGTCATTGACCTCAACGTGACTAATATGTGCCTCTTCTTCCTTCGAATCCACCACATTTATTATCAACCATGGGGATCTAACCTCAATCTCTCCATCTCTATTACTACTACCTCTAGCATCTTCTGTTATCACCTCATGTTTAATTCCATGTCTCTTAAATGGAATCTCTTCTACTACGCTCCTCTTTGGCACTGATCACTCTCCTACACCTCCCTTCAGCATGACTCTTCTTCTTTTATTCCTATCAGATATAACTACTTGTCTATCTCCCCTTGTTATTTCTTTTATGTATCTCTATTCCATCATTCTCATCTCATCTCTCCTTGAATATATCTCATCTCTTTTTCTCCTATGCTCTTCAAGATTCATTCTTTTCTCTTCTTCTCATTTTCATCTAGATCTCTTCGGCTAGATCCACTCTTTCCTTCATCTCATCTTACCCCTTATTCTCATTCCCCCTTCCACATAAGGGGTTTACTCTATCATTCTATTAGGCTCCATGCACATCATCCCTTTCTATATAAACATCATTTTTATCCATGGTGGGATTTCTTCTAGTAGTCTCCTCCTAGGGCCGGTGGAAAACTTTATTTTAGAGTTGTTGAAGGATTCACTACGTTCAATAGAAAACTCCACAATATACCCCTCCCAAACTTGTTCAAACTAAAAATACATGGCTTCGTTCCACTTTTTCCTCCACACATCTCAACTAAGATAGGGTCTCTTGGTCCCAAATCAACTTCTCTTGACCTCACCAAACAGATTTAATCTATGTATGCATTTTGATCCACTCATGCAATAAACAAGGAAAAACACAAAAAAAAAAAATTGTGCATATCTGAGTATAGATACATGTCTTTACATCACTTGAAATTGATCTACAGGTTCCTCACATGCCATCATGCAAACTCATCCTCTTTTTAGTGAGTCATTTTTCTATCTCTTCCTTGGTGGGTTTCCATGTCATATCCCTACTCCAACATGCAGCACAAAGTATTTGTTTCACAGAAATAGAACCAATTGTTAGTTCGAGGTTTCAAAACTAGGGTTCGAAAATATTCACCAAAAAATACGCCATAAGAACCTACATATTCAATATTTAAGGACTAAAGAAGGTCTCACCCAAGATTCCATGATAATTACAAAGACTTGATTATTTGTGCAATACATGAGGGAATGGGGAAAATAATCACTTCTTAATTGATACAATTCATGTAATTCATAACCAATCCACCTCAATTTCATAGATGCACTATGCACCATACTCTGTTCAGACCACATTCTAATGTTCATTCATCACATCCACATAATAAAGGGCGGAATAGTAAATAGCAATCATACATTCAAAAAAAAACACATAATATTCAGAGAGTGAAAGATCTTCAAGCTATATTCATTCATTCCATTCATTCAAATAAATAAATACAATAGGGTCGTAACCTACTCAGAGCCCATTCAGAGTGAAAAATAGAGACTGACAATATGCTCAGATCTTGACCTACTTTCTCTCTCATGCCATAATACTCGGAGAATGATAACAAAAGTAGACATAACAAGAACTAAAATACAATAATCCATCACTCGATCTTTATATCATCTATCTCTAACATAACAATGAACTAACTTGTTTACTTAAAATCCCAACCCTTATATATCTACATGCATCTCTTTTATTTCCATCGGGGCCTCGAAATCATAACAAACTTTCCATATCACTAAAAAAATCAACCATGACTGATTGAGTTGTTACCAAAATGGTTACAATCATTATGGTAGATATTTAAGGATCCGACATGCACGCAATAGATTTGTGGTTGATGCAGGCATTAAACTTGGAACCACGTGGTGCATCTTTTTGGGTGTTCATGCAATGTTAGCTTGTGGTGCATGGGCATTCTTGTCAAAATCTTGGTGCCAACACAATTGCTTGAAGGTGAAACAATAAATCAAGAGATATGGGCATTCCAATGAGTCCTCGTACTTCGTCATTTTACTATCCCATTTGGTTTTCTTTTCAGCATCAGTGGGGGCTTGTTCTTTTCCCAAGGTAATTTGGTACAATCCTTTACTTAGTATATCCTCCATATGGGATCTCTGTGAAAAGTAGTTGGTATTGGTAAGAAAAAGATCACTTGGATAAGACATATTAAAATATGCATATAATATGGATTCAGAAACTAAAACTAAATGTCTATATGAAAATATGTCAACAAAATACATTGTTTCAAAAAAAATGACACTAAAAAAAGACTTTGAATGTGAATTTATGTCCCTTTTAAAAAAGGCATAAACAATAACCAAAGTGCCACTTCCTTCTCTAAATTTTTCTCTAAATGGTGATGGATGCAAAATGAGGTGGCTAAGTAAAAATATAATCCCTTCCTTCTCTAAATTTTCCTATCGACTCACTTTAACAAATAAGTTACTAATGAAGTGACTCATTTTTATAAAATAAGTGAGAATCACTTTTACAATGAAGTTACTTTATAAATTTTGGGGTGGCAAGAGAAGGTGGGGTTATCTTTTTCCCTAGAGGAAATAAATAGATTTATTACTACTAGAATATAGGACACGCCACCAACAATCAGGTCGATACATATGCTCTTCTTCAAAGATTACAGTTGGCCAAGGCTCGGAGAATTCAATCCATCACTTTAGTTGGTGACTCCAAATCATCCATCAACTATGTCAAATGGAGATCCCTCCCCGCTAATGGCCACCTCAAAGTTATTTTCCAATGCATTCACTTAGAGATCTAGTTCTTCTTAAGTGTAGAACCTCTCCATGTCCTTAGGAACAATAACAAGGACATGGACTTGCAAGTAAACCTAGTTATAGGTGAAATTTTTGAAACTCTAAGTGTAGATGGACGCATTTCTTTTCTTCCCATCCCATGACCTTCATAAAAAATAAAAAATAAAAATTATAATCTCGTGGAGTGGGTACCTCAATTCCCCACCCCCTCCCAAACTCCTATCTCGTAGATCCTTCACCTCTCCCCACATGGTGTCCCCATCCCCTCCTGTTGGCACAAGGGAAGACCCTGGGGTTCAACTCTTACAGTGCACCAACAAGCCCTAACTACTAGACCTTTCGGCAACACCTGTGAAGAAGATGCAGTCTCACCCAAAGTATAAATAGGGGGTTACAAAACATAGGTGTCTACAACCAGAGGAAATGCAAAGTGGATTCGGAACAATAACACATAGTAATCTAGAGATTCTCTATCACGCTTAAGCTTACTTCGCAAGTTATATCTCTGATCTAACACAACAATGCAATAACAGTATAACATATGGTAAATAACACAGCATCAATCACACAAAACAACAAGATACATGTGGTTCACCCTATCCCTAGGGCTACGTCCAAAGAATTGTGTTTCTTGAGGTATTAAATGGAAACATATAGTTCTATTTGCGCACTTAGTTGTAGATATCTCTCTCTTCTTTTGTTTCTCTCCCCTCCCTGTGCACCCAGTGTTAGAGAAAGATTTTCCTCACCCTATTCAATATTGAAAAGAGGGCCTTACTTCATTTCCCTATGCAGAATTACTTTCCCTGACTGATAAATCCAGAGACAAAAAATAAATACTTTTCCACTTGTACACACCATGCAAGCTATACAGCATGCGTATACGTTGGTTGCTCCACTACAACTCTCATACATCAGGATTTGTGCCAAAAAATCAAAATTAAATGTCTGGTTTCCATGTCACAAAAGGATATCTTTGATCCTTGGCCTTCCATATACTAGAAACATTCTGACTCGGCCTTTCAGTTTCATTTTGAAGGCTATAAAGAAGCCAAGTCTGAGCTATGGAAAAAAGAGAGAATTCAACTTTGAGAGGAAAGTTACTCTGGAGAAATTATTACATCATTATTGAATCTGCATCCCTTTATCCTTTAAGTCTGAACATAGTGTTCAGCCCCCAAAGTCTTCCCTTATTGATGGAGAACCTCTTTGTCTCCCTTATATGAGCTTGCATTTGGTGGAGGCCCAGTTGCAAGGAACTCAGATTCTTGGCTCCGAACCATGCTGACATAGAAGTCTGTAATGTTTTCACTTCTCCTGATCATTTATTAATAAAAATACTCCTTTCTCATCCAATTGATATCTTGCAAATATATGTGTTATGATCCATGGGAATGTTTGTTTTGTATATTAATGGATTATGCTATCTAATGTTCTAACCTTTTATATTATCACTATATTCTTGCTCTGCTTGTTTATTGAGAACTTGTTGTAGGTATAAAACTTAGGGTCGAAGTGCTCAACGGTGTATATCATCAAACGTTTGGACGAGGTAGGCATATTTCTAACCTTGCTTGCACGTTGGTTTACATAGCATATGTTTGGAATGGAGTTGATTTCTACAGTCATACCTGTCTTTTGTGGTTCACCCTAGCCATAGAGAGATTTTCCTCGTAACAGAATTGGTGACTCCATCCATGTATCCTATGTCCTCCATGTCAGTTCCTTTGAAAAATTTCTCCATCGTGAGTCCTCATGTATCCTCGGGTGTCTCTTACAGGGAGAATAATTTTTTCAGTTCGGGCTATCCTCTTTATGGAACCCCTTCACAAGGGGGCAGAATATATCATCACTCGAATATTCCCTATCATACTTATGTCTCTTCACATACTTCAGTAATGATGCTCGTTCAGACTTCTCGGAATCAATTAAATGGAGGATACTACCTTCCTGAACAGGGATAGGGGGTAAACCAGGATCCCTCCTAACCTGCAATGTTTCAAAGTCAATATTTTCCTAGAGCTTGGCATAAAATTCCACAGCCTTTCACTAGCCCAGTCATTGTTAGTCATACTAGAGCTCCATCGCCAACCTTTGTCAGTTATGATGGGGATGGGTCAACCACTCCTAGTAGTCATGTTGACAGCCCGCACCTAGCCTCTTCCAATCATGCTGGGGGCACCATTCTTATCAATACCACATCTCTGACCTTTGTAATTCATGTAGGAGATGACTCCCCCACCTCTGCCTATCATGTTGAGAGTATGTCACCAGTCGTTGTAAATGATGTTGGGGACATTGAGAAGCCTAGACGTCTCAGACGTAAGCCTAAGTTCCTTTGCAGGAATTGCGAAGGAAATCACTCCCCCACCTCTGCCTATCATGTTGAGAGTATGTCACGTCCAGTCACCGCAAGGATACCAGATGTATGGGGATCACCCAAGGGCCCTTTGGATTCTAAGGAATCTATGGTTTCTCCTCACACCACTTCTCCTTTGATTGACACAGCAGTAATATCGTCACAATCCTCTCTTGACCCCACCCCCGTTGTCAAGGGTGATGTGTCTGCTATCCCCGTTACTATGCATCATATTCAACCTATAATTTAATAAGTGGTCATACTAGTGCAATCTCTGATCAATCCTACTCTCCCTAAAGAGAGTGATGCATTCTTCAATCATATCGTCAGTATTCCTGATCCTGCACCTTCTGAATGAGAGAGAATTTTCTTGCAAAGCCTTGTTTATATCCTTCGCAATTTGACACCCTATACCTAGGAGGGAATATCCCCCAAGTGTCCATCTCCTACATGCACTTCCCTGCATTGAGCATAGGTATGTTCCACTACTTGAACTATTTTTGCTTATGTGTGACACTCGTTTCCTCCTCTGTATCATAACATTCGTTTGTTATGAAAAAACAAAAAAAGACGGGCGAGAAGGGAGTATTATCTTATATCGACAATAGTCGTGTCACCTTTGAATAGAGCACAAATTTATTTAAGTCCATTCATCATAATTTTGGGTTTAGCATGGCCTTAGGAAGTTGATCTCGTTACAGAGTCTTCTCTACCAACTAGTTACTCTTCTAGTCCCTATAGAGAACTTCATTGATGCCTCTTGCATCTCATTATTTTATCATTCGGTCTACACTGCTAGAGTCCACCATATGTCTCATGCTCTTGTTCAAAGGAATTCTATACACCTTTGTCGGTCACTCCTCAAAACTCTTGACTTTTCATGTCGACCATACCCTTAGTTTGTCTCAGAATCACATGATACTTTAGTCCTATCATGCACCCTGGCCCTACTTTCATCATTGGTAGGTAACCTTGAACCCAACAGTCGACATTTCATCATTGGTCATTGACTGGGTGGTTTCCCTTGTGTTCGACGGCAAGGCATCTATTCACACATTAGGATTTTTGTGGTGTCTTGGATGTCATTAGCCTTATTGGTGGTTTCCTCGCCTTTGTCAACAGTTTTCATCATTGGTTGTTATTCAGAGGATCTTTTTCGTGTACTTCTTGCACTTGGCACACATGAAAGACGCACAGGTTCGTTGGTTTGTGAACTTGTTCTTCATCTGATTTCCACCAAATCATGAAGCTCCTTCTTTGTACCTCATGTTAACTAATGAGATATGCCTTAATGCTCTCCTTTCAGTGGGTTTTTGTTGGCACAAGGGCAGACCCAGGTTTCAACTCCAAGAGCGCACAAACAATCCCTAACTACTAGCCCTTTCAGCAACACCTCCGAGGCAGATGCAGTCTCACCCGAAGTAGCTATGAGGGGGTTGCAGGACAGAGATGTCTACAACCAGAAGGAATGCAAAGTAGATTCACAACAACCAACTCACAACAATATAGTATTCTTTATCTTCTTACAACCTACTGTGCAAGTTATATCTCAGATCTACCACATTATCATAATAGCAGCATATCAACTGACAAAGAATAGAGCATCAATCACACGCAACACAAGATATATGTGGTTCACCCTTTCTCTAGGGATACATCCATAGAATTGTTCTTTATAATATATTAAGATGAAAGCATACAATTATGATATGCGCTCTTAGCTAGCATATCTTCTCTTCTTCTCTCTCTTTATCTCTCTTTCTCCCTTCCCTGAGCACCCAGCTGT
>JASDQU010310177.1:223319-245985 GCA_032191745.1 Picea mariana
ATGAGCTTGCCTTTGGTGGAGGCCCATTTGGAAGGAACTCGGATTCTTGGTTCCGAATCGTGTCGACACGGAAGTCTGTAATGTTTTCACTTCTCCTGATCATTTATTAATAAAAATACTCCATTCTCGTCCAATTGATATTTTTATCACTCCAAGAAACTCCTTAGGGTTGTAGGCTAAGGATGCTTGGTAACTTTAGAAATCACTAATAATCAAGTGTTTGGAACAATGGGATAACCGAGAAGGCTTAGCAAAAAGACAACATGTCATGCCTCTAAATAAACCAGTGCTTCGAGAAACTAGATATCAGTTACAGTAAATAATCAAGGTATGAAGAAAAACATTCAAGACAACCAAGTGCAGATCTGTAGGGTTATACAAGAATATAAAGAAGATCTAATTCATATCCATGAGCTATATCAGAAGACGACAGTTTTGAACAACTGAACTGAATAGAATTAAATATAGAGTAATGGAAAATGGGGACAGACTGATATATAATGACCAAAGAAAATTGTTATTCATATAGCAAGATAGTGTCAAAGTACATAGCCAAAAATGTATCCAGAATTGACCCTTTGGTCTGTGGCTTCTATGTGTTTATATAATATTTACAAAATAGTTTCAAATCCTTAATTGATGGATCAAATATTCTAAAAATAGATAGTCAATAATAGAAGGTGATTCCTAAAATAAGATCAATTTCCTATTTTTTAAGAGTCTTCATCCTTTTTGACCTCTGATGTGTGCAGATAACCTTCCAAGGCTTGTAGGTGTACTTTGATCATGATAGAATCGAATTTGCTATCATTGGTAATAAGGTTGATTCTGTGCCCCCAAAAATAGGTGTCTAATATGACTTTGACACCTCTTCAAACACCTCATTCATCAAATCTAAACTATAAATCTAACATATTTAATTATTAGGCACCTTTAGAAACTATTCTTGCAGCATCTGGATCATGGAAACTTGGATATGTGCAAAAATAGTGCATTTCTGCCCTGTTTGCGCTTTCGGTGGCTAAGAGAGCCAAGATTTGATCTTGTTAGCCACCGAAAGATCTGCTTTCGGTAATCACCAAATCTCGAACACACACGAATTAGACATCTGTCTAACCATCTTGTTGCATTAAATTCTTCCTCTATCTCCATTTTAAAAGAAGCTTGCCTCGCCATTACAACAACAGCAGTTTCCTGGTCAAATCCTGCTACAAGCTCCTCAGTAGTTACATTGCCTTCAAATCATCTCCTTGTAATTGTTGTAACCCGGAGCCTCATTTGGCCATCAAAATGATGGTAATGTGTTAGAAACTGGATTAAAGCTTCTGATTAGCAGCCTATAACACTGTGCTAGAACGTTCACTTGGTGCAACATTAAATAATACTGTCAAGGAGGTATTTTTGTCAAGTCCACACATCTTCCATGATGTCGTAGTTTCCTGACCAATCACAATGTCTGCACAAGCTAGTCCTTTCTTTTCCAAAGACGAATAAGGTCTTATAATACCTTGAATCTTTACATCTTTAGGATAGTTTACTTCAAAGGTGCGATTGAATGAAAGACCAAGGAACTGATTTCCAGCCTCAAAAATACGTTTGAAAGAGTCCTTGAACACAGAATGGCCAAAACTTTATGCTAGCACAACAAGGCCACCAGTTCTTTCAATTGACACTTTCATTTCAGCAACCCCAACCTGATCAAGAGCATAAGTAAAAAGGTCTGGGACATGACTCTGGCTGACAAGTTGTTTTGCAAGGCCATCATAAAATTTGATAGCTTTGTGATAATATGGAGTTGCATAAACAACAAGATTCCAAGGAATTTACATTGTCTACACCCTAGGAATCTGGTTTTCAATCACTTGGGGTCGAATCAGCAGACCTTGAGCAGGAACCTGAAAGCGATCTCGAATGTGAATGAGAGGAGTTTGAGTGTCAGTGTGTTCTCGGAGCAGCAGGAGATTGAGAATCTCTTTGAATGGATGAACACCTAGGTACTGAATCACGATGCCCATTGCCAGCAGATACCTTCTTCCCATTTCGAGAGCGTTTTGATGAATATGACCTCCGGACTGATGAACGACCATGATCTTTATCAAGGGAGTTGGTTGGGAACCTGTGGTGTCTGTCTCAAGGTGAAACAGAATAATCATGTCCTCGTCGAGGTACTGGAGAGTATGACCATGAACGATGTCTGCCTCTATAAGATGTAAATTTGAATCAAAGTCAGACTTTTAGCTCATGAAGGCCATCAAGTGTTGCATACCAGGTAAATCCTTGTGAAACAATTTCGAACCCTGTGAGTTATCCGGCCCAGGAGGGTTGCAGGTGTGGGTATGTGTGCAGGCATGAGCAATGTCTCTCAGATTTTCCTCGAAAAAGCTCTCCATGAAGGATCCATTGCCGAGATCATTTACCATATTGCTACTAAAATTAATGTCTCTGCCATCCATGCCAGCCATTTTCTAAGCCCTTGACTTAATATTTTTCCTAAATTTAACCCAAGCTCTCAGGAGAAATACTACAATATACGTCCATCGCCATACCCACAGCATGTTCCTTCAAAAATCACTCGTTATGCATGATGTCCAGAGCATTAAACACATCATAATCTTTCTTCTTTGCCACAATGAGAACATCATTCATCAACTGTAGCAGAGGTGTCCGGGTTGACACATTATAATAGGAGTAAGCAGCCTTTAGCATGGTGTAATTAGCATTGCCAAGGATCGAGGAGGGAAGAGTATAGAAGCTGCAGAAGTCTGTAATCTCATGAGTCTCAGGTTTTTCTAGCACATTTTCAATAGGAACCAGCCAGTGCTCCACGTCATCTTCATTGAAATCTGGTGCAATAGAAAATTGGGATAAGTAATTGTACAGAAGCCTTGTGACTGCAGGAACATCATGCCTTTCCATTGCCCTGAAACCAGGAGTAGCACGCTCCAAACCTTTAACCATGAAATCTTAAACATGATATAGCATGTTGTGGCTTGATATAGAGCACGCCCTGAGTAAATAAGAATGTCTTGTGGATCAATATCAAGAAGCCAACTCCCAAAACTGTCATTTGGCTCAGCTCTTGACACTTGGAGGATTAAATATATTCAATTTCCTTCGGCACATAGTGCTTGGTGCTCAGTGTTGGGCTTTGTGTTGATTTATGTGATGGTTGGTGGACTCAAAGTTTGGCATGTGTACTGATTTAGGATGTATAGGATTTGGAATTTCAACATATGGTTGGTATTTAGGTATTTGAACAGCTCAATATGTAATGTGTCTTTGGTAAACATGGTAGATTTGGTCAATTTTAGATTTAAGATAAAAGTTAATCACTAAATCACATACCACATTTTATTATGTTTTTTGCAATACAGGAGTGAGAAGCATGGATTACAAGATTTGGGGAGAAAAGATGAATGAAAACTCGTCAAGGATCAAAGGAATTTGGCAAACCTAGCATGAATTCGATGAAGACATTCAAAATTTTATCAGTACATTTTGAGTGCTAACAAATATCTTGCAAATATATGTGTTATGATCCATGTGCATGTTTGTTTTGTATATTAATGGATTATGCTATCTAATGTGATAACCTTTTATATTATCACTATATGCTTGCTCTTATTGTTTGTTGAGAACTTGTTGTAGGTATAAAACTTAGGGTCGAAGTGCTCAACAGTGGATATCATCAAACGTTTGGACGAGGTAGGCATCTTTCTTACCTTGCTTGCATGTTGGTTTACATAGAATATGTTTGGAATGGAGTTGATTTATGCAGTCATACATGTCTTTTGTGGTTCACCCTAGCCATAGAGAGATTTTCCTCGTAACAGAATTGGTGACTCCATCCATGTATCCTCTGTCCGCCATGTCAATTCCTTTGAAAATTTTCTCCATGGCAAGTCCTCATGTATCCTCAGGTGTCTCTTACAGGGAGAATCATTTTTTTAGTTCGAGCTATCCTCTTTATGGAACCCCTTCACAAGGGGGCAGCATATATCATCACTTGAATATTCCCTATCATACTTCTGTCTCTTCACATACTTCAGTAATGATGCTCGTTCAGACTTCTCTGAATCAATTAAATGGAGGATACTACCTTCCCGGACAAGGACAGGGGATAAACCAGGATCCCTCCTAGCCTGCAATGTTTCAAAGTCAATCTTTCTCTGGAGCTTGGCATAAAATTCCATAGCCTGTCGCTAGCCCAGTCATTTTTAGTCATACTGGAGCTCCATCGCCAACCTTTGTCAGTTATGTTGGCGATGGGTCAACCACTCTTGCTAGTCATGTTGACAGCCTGCACCTAGCCTCTGCCAATCATGCTGGGGGCACCATTCTTATCAATACCACATCTCCAACCTTTGTAATTCATGTAGGAGATGACTCCCCCACCTCTGCCTATCATGTTGAGAGTATGTCACCAGTCATTGTAAATGATGTTGGGGACATTGAGAAGCCTAGACGTCTCAGACATAAGCTTAAGTTCCTTTGCAGGAATTGCGAAGGAAATCACCTTACTCGTCTATGTCCAGTCACCGCAGGGATACCAGAAGCATGGGGATCACCCAAGGGCCCTTCGGATTCTAAGGAATCTATGGTTTCTCCTCACACCACTTCTGCTTTGATTGACACAGCAATAATATTGTCGCAATCCTCTCCTAACCCCACCCTCATTGTTAAGGGTGACGTGTCTTCTATCCCCGTTACTATGCATCATATTCAACCTATAATTAAATAAGTGGTCGTACCAGTGCAATTTCTGATCAATCCTACTCTCCCTGAAGAGAGTGATGCCTCCTTCAATCATATCATTAGTATTATTGATCCTACACCTTCTGAACGAGAGAGAATTTTCCTTTCACCAAGTCCTCTCCCTCCTAGTTTTAAGGATATCACCTTCAACTAGGATAGTTCTATGGGGTATCCAATGACCCCACCTATGCCCTTTCCATTAAGAGACATTGTCTGATCTATCATGGAGACTATATACTCAATTGGTTCTTCATCCTCCTCGACTTGGAGAGATTTGGGTTTTCCCAAGCTTATGTCGGTTATTCATAAGATATTGACATTCTGCAGAAGGTCGATATGAGAGCCTTGGCCTCCCCCCTTACATACTGATTAGAACAGCCTCAAACGAGTCTTAGTTAAGTTATTTTCTGACTCGTCAAAAAGAAAAAATATTTCCGAGTGATTTGTCCCTTTCACACTCGTTAAATTGAATTTGAAATATCATGACCCTTAGTTAAGCTCTTTTCCAACTTGTTACCAAAAATAGAAAAGATCACCGAGTGAACTTGTCATTTTCACACTCGTAAATTGGATTTGAAAAGATGTCTAGTTGGTACAATTTAATCCCTTTTTCACACCAAGTAGACTAAAAGACATAAAAAAGGACATTTTTTGGCATTAAGTTGTGATTGTACCTCATGCCCTTGCTTGCAGTATTGAGCCTATAGTTGGTTCTCGCTTTGCGTTATAAATCGTTTTGCTCAGCAGTTTTGCATCCTCAACCAAGCAAAGCCTTGTTTATATCCTTCGCAATTTGACACCCTATACCTAGGAGGGAACATCCCCCGAGTTTCCATCTCCTGCATGCACTTCCCTGCACTGAGCATAGATATGTTCCATTGCTGGAACTATTTTTTCTTACTTGCTACACTCGTTTCCTCCTTTGTATCATAGCATTCGTTTGTTATGAAAAAACAAAAAAAGACGAGCGAGAAGGGAGTATTATCTTATATCGACAGCAGTCATGTCGCCTTTGAACAGAGCACAAAGTTATTTAAGTCCATTCATCATAATTTTGGGTTTAGCATGGCCTTGGGAAGTTGAGCTCGTTACAGAGTCTTCTCTACCAAATGGTTACTCTTCTAGTCCCTATAGAGAACTTCATTGATGCCTCTTGCATCTCATTATTTTATCATTTGGTCTATGCTGCCAAAGTCCACTATATGTCTCGTGCTCTTGTTCAAAGGAAGTCTATCAACTTGTTTCAACCACTCCTCAGAAATCTTGACTTTGCATGTTGACCATACCCTCAGTTTGTCTCAAAATCACATGATACTTTAGTCCTATCATGCACCCTAGCCCTACTTTCATCATTGGTAGGTAACCTTGAACCCAATAGTCGACATTTCATCATTGGTCGTTGACTGGGTGGTTTCCCTTATGTTCGATGGCAAGACATCTATTCACAGATTAGGATTTGTGCAGTGTCTTGGATTCCATTAGACTTATTGGTGGTTTCCTCGCCTTGTCAACAGTTTTCATCATTGGTTGTTATTCAAAGGGTCTTTTTCGTGTACTTATTGCACTTGGAACACGTGAAAGATGCACAGGTTCATTGGTTCATGAACTTGTTCTTCATCCGATTTCCACCAAATCATGAAGCTCCTACTTTGTACCTCATGTTGACTGATGAGAGATGCCTTAATGCTCTCCTTTTAGTGGGTTTTTTTTGGCACAAGGGCAGACCTAGGGTTCAACTCCAAGAGCACACAAACAAGCCCTAACTACTAGCCCTTTTAGCAACACTTGCGAGGCAGATGCAGTCTCACCCGAAGTAGCTATGAGGGGGTTACAGGATAGAGATGTCTAAAACTAGAAGGAATGCAAAGTAGATTCACAGCAACCAAATCACAACAATCTAGTATTATTTATCTTCTTACAACCTATTGTGCAAGTTATACCTCAAATCTACCACATTATCATAATAGCAGCATCTCAACTAACAAAGAACAGAGCATCAATCACGCGCGACACAAGATATACGTGGTTCACCCTCTCTCTAGGGCTATGTCCATAGAACTGTGCTTTATAATATATTAAGATGGAAGCATACAGTTCTGATTTGTGCTCTTAGCTAGAAGATCTTCTCTTCTTATCTCTCTTTCTCTCTCTTTCTCCTTTCCCTGCGCACCTAGTTGCAGGGTTGATCTTCGCACCCAGCTGAAGATCTTACACTACCAGAAGGATCTCACACTTATCACTTCTCTCTCACACAACAATAACCACTCGCATCAATAAAAAAACTAGAATGAACCCCCTTTCCTCATCTAGGTTATTATTTATACATTACAATAGCTCACCAACATCCTTAGGCTGAAACCTAGGTGTCAAAACCCTAGATACCAAAACCCTAGGTGTCTAAAACCCTAGGTCAACTTGACCCACGTTTTGAGGGCTTCGCCAGCCTGTCTTTCTTTCCTTCTCACGCGGTGCTCCAAATCATCCAACGGTGGATTTTTTCGCTTGCTGATTTGTCCACAATCCTTCTTCCTTGTTGATCTATCATCCTTGATCTCCTCATCCAATGGCTTACTTTTTTGGACTTTGCTCCATCTTTTCCGCTCTTTTGCTCACTTCAACCTAGTAACAGTCACTGTGTCTTCTGCGCAGTTTGCATTTCTTCCTTTCTGCCTTGATATTTTCTTACTTCCAGACCCAAGGGCCAACAGGCCCCCAACACTCACCTGTGACTCATCCCGAGGCACTTCATATCTGATCCTTCTGCTTTACTTCATCTTCAGACTGTGCAGGGTAGCCTTTGCTTTCTACTCTATGCCTCCTTTCCTTCCTTGTGCAGATTGTATTTTCTGTGTCTGGTACCCATTTTCAACTGCACCTGGTACCTAGACCCTTTTCCTCATGCTTTTACTGAGAGCTCCGGGGTAGCTAGTTGTCATAATACAATTTCAACCGGCTCATGTTCACCAAACCTTCCTTCCATTCTCTTTTCAAATTCTTCAACTGCGCAGCTCCTCCTTCTGTAACATAGGTAACCTCATATGGCCCAAGTCAATGTGTTCATAACTTCCTTGGATGTTTCATGAACTTACTTTCATATACTAGTACCAAATCACCTTGCTTAAATTCCTTTTTCTTGCTATGCATGTCATGGTAGGCCTTCTCTCTTTCTTTTTGGACCTGCTAATGGAATCCTAGGATGAATCTGTCTTCTTCAAGTTCAACCAACTGTGCAAGCCCATAGTACTGTTGGTACTCTTAAATCCAAGTCATCTCTATTGACACTGCAAATCTTCGTCAGCGTTGTCTCCAAGACTTGTTGAATGCTTCAACTTTCCCATTTGCTTGTGGATGGTAAGGTGTGCTCTTCTGATGATGAACTTCAAATTCCTCAGTCAAGGCTTCAACTCTCTTATTGATGAAATGTGTGCCTTGATCACTCATAAGGATCTTTGGGCATCCAAACTTGGTTATGATGTCATCAAATATGAAGCACGCAGCTATAGTTTCACTACAGTCCTCAACCGCTCTTGCTTCAGCCCATCTGGTCAAGTACTATGTCGTAATGATTATGTACCTTGCTCCTATGCGCTTTCCTGGGGGGTTTATGGGTCCTACGAAGTCAATGGCCCATATCTCAAATTCTTGTAGGGTCATCTATGGCGATAATGAAATTTCGTCTCTTCTAGACGATTTCCAAACTCTTTGGCAAACATCGCAGGCTCTGTAATAGTCCTTGGCATCTCTGTGTAAGGTAGGCCACCAAAGGCCATCTCTAAGAACCTTCTGCGCAGTTTCTTTTCTTGTGTAGTGTCCTCCTGTGATGCCTTCATGAGATTTGGTGAGGATCATCGGTCGCTTTGCTTCCATAACACACCTCCTCAATATCACATCAGGTCCCATTTTGTATAGTTGTCCAGCTATAAGTGAAAATTTTGCAGCACGTACTACTAGTTGTTTCTTCTGGGTGATTTTATACTCACTAGGTGTCATTCCTATTGACAGGAACTGGACTATTTCTACGAAGTGATCATCAATCTTTCTAATGGATAGAAATTGTGCATCCAGCAGTGTATCCTCCAAACTAGTAGGGTCTTCTCCATGTTCCAACCTCGACAAGTGATCAAGACCTTTGTTCATTATCCCTGGCTTAACTACGATCTCAAAATCATATTCCTGAAATAGCAGAAGCGATCTGCATATTATCCCCCCCAACACTGGCTTGTTGACTAGGTATTTCAACGCAGAGTGATCAGTAAACATTTTAAAGTTTCCTTCAAACAAGTAGTGGCGGAACTTCTGTAGCACATACACCATGGATAATCCTTCTCTCTCAGTGGTAGTGTAATTAATCTCAGTTGTGGATAGTTTCCTGCTAGAAAAAGATAACGGATGGTCAATATCTCCTTCCCTCGATTGTGCTAACATGGCTCTTAATGCAATAGAAGATGCATCGACATGCACATGAAACTCCTTACTCCAATATGGGAAAACCAGAATAGGTGTAGTAACCATTTTCTGTTTCAGTGTGTCGAAGCTCTGTTAGCATTCTTCTATCCAGTGAAATTGACAGTCCTTCTTCAAAAGTTTCTCCATGGGTGTTGTAATATGGGCATATCCTTTAATGAACTTCCTGTAATATCTTGTGTGTCCCATCATAGTGCGCAGCTATTTGGCTGAAGTAGGAGGGGATAGATCAACTATGATGACAATTTTAGATGGATCTACCAGCAATCCTTGCTTGCATACAATATGACCTAATAGCACTCCAAATGGTGAAAAGAAAATGCACTTCTTAAGGTTTAAGGAAATCTGACACTACCTACATTTGTCCAACATTAGCCTTAGACATTCAATATGATTCTTCAATAAACTAAAAACAATCCAATCATCAAAGTACGCTTCTAGAAATTTATGCAGAAACTGCTTGAATGCTTCGACCACCACCCTGGAAAAGATGGTTGGGGAATTCTTCAATCCAAATGGCATCAATGTATATTGGTAGGATCCCCATTCTATTGCAAATGTGGTCTTATGGTGATCTTCCTTGGCAATCTGGATCTGATGGTATCCTAAGAATCCATCTATAAAAGAATATAATTCTTGACCTCCTACATTATCTAACACTTCATCAGTGAATGGCGTAGGGAATGAGCCATGCAAACAGACATCATTCATCTTCCTGAGATCTATGCAGATCATGATCTCTCCTGTCTTCTTGTCTTGTACCACCATAGGGATTATTCATTCTGATTCTTCGACAGGTTATATAATTCCTGCTTCCAGCATTCTGTCGAGCTCAATCTTCACTTTCTCCTTATATTTAGGGTTCAATATATAGGGTCTCTAATTGACTAGTCTTGAATTTGGATTCAAAGGGATCCTCATCTCTCCCATAGGCCCTTTAATTCCCTTCATATCAGTGAAATTGGTTGGAAACAAATCCTGATATTCATGTAGTAATTTTGTAATCTTGTCAATAGTGGCAGCATCCCAATAATCTCCAACATTTGTAAGCTTTGGCATTTGGTCAGTTCCAATATTGACTTTCTTGATCTTGATCGGTTGTGCAATAAATGGTAGCTCAAATCCAGGTCCTTCTATGTCTCTTTAGCCTTATGTTTAGACAATATTTACCTTCCTAGGATCATCATCTTCATCAGCATTGATGTTGTAACAGCCTTGCAGTTTCTGGAGAGGTGCAGTCCATTCATCCTCTTCTTGTTCCAAAGGGAGGATAGATGCCTCCTCAAATACCTTATGTCTTACAATCTGTAATGCTTGGTCTACTGAAGGATATTGGCTTTCAAATAAGAAGGTATTTACAAAATTTTGGGTCATACCTTCCCAATCTGTAGTGACAAGACGTAGTTCTTCTTGAAGATACCATTTGATAGGGGTGGTGTCCAGTGTGTTAATGAATTTGTGCACCCACTACTCTTGAGGAATATTGCTCTAGGATTCCTCACAACTTCTCACATGGTCCTTTGGGCAACTTCGACCTGTATACCTAACTTTGCAGCCTTCTACTTGTGTTGAGAACTGTGTTATTCTCAAAGTGTGACACTGTACCTAGTCTGTAATGTTGTCTTTGTGTGTCCCCCACCATCTTGTTGGTGTGGATTTTAGGGCCTCATCCATTGCCAACAATCTTTGTTGCATTGGTACACTTTCTTCAAAGTCCGATAAGAAGGCTTCTAAAGGATTCAGACCATCAAAGGTGGGTAAGTTACTTACTGTTGTGCCGATCCAGCGAACTTCTCTGGTTAGTCTAGTGCATCTCCTTGTAGATACTTCGTACATTTTTTTCTGCTAGTTCTCCAGTGCTTCTTATGAATCTGATAAACATGTGTTGTCACTTCTCCAGCTTAATTTTCCATCTGTCGTAGGATTAATGTAATCATGTTATCTGGTGGTTAGTTTGTATATGTTTTCCAGTTCATATGCGTGGTCTTCTTCTTTGATGGGATCTGTGTATCGCTGACCTTCACCTGGATATAAAGGCATAATGACCCTAAGGCCATCTCCTTTAAATGTCATTCGTCTTTTCTTTAAATCAACCACAGTGGAATTATTGAAATCCCAATCAATTCCTAATAGCGCAGGGTAAGGACAGCTATCATCAACTATCTCAATCACCTCAAAATCTGCAAACGTCCTCACTTTGTCGATGTCCACATGGACATGTTCCAATCTTCCGAAGGGGATTACTGCCTACTGATTAGCCATGCTAAGCCTGATAGGGGAATATGTCAACTTAGGTTTTCCCATCAGTGCTCAGGTCTGCTTCGTCATGACATTGACCTCTGACCCTAAGTCGAGGACCACATAGTCTATATCATACTCTCCAATTTGAGCATTCAAGTGTAATTCCTTGTTTGTCCTTCTCTTCTTGGATAGTTGATGTGCTGATTTATTCAATAAATGATCTACCCTTCCTATCTCATACTGTCTGACTAAAGTTTGTAGTTCTTGTATAGTTTTCTCATCTTTAATCATCTCTATAAATGTATACAAGAAACTGACAAGTTTACTTGCTTCCTTTCCATCTCCAGGTGAAGAAAACTGATCGAATGCCAGAGGGATTCCACATTCTCTTACTTCTGGTCGTGTCTTCTATGAAGAGCCTTGGTCTCCCATAAATTTCTTCTTGCCTCCTCGGACATTTGTTTTTGTTTCTTTGCATCAAAAGTTTGTGTCTTTTCTGCAACTTTCCTGACTCCTGATTCTTCTGTAATCTTTCCTTGGGTCATTTTGTCTTCTCCTGTAACAACACCTCCTCTAGTGATAACAGCGACTCTAGGGTCTGCTCTGTGAGGTTCTACTTTGATCAATTGTATCTGCGGGTTCTGCTGAGGTCCCCATTTCTCTTGAAGTTTAGCCAGCAATGTTGGACATTCCATGATAACATGCTCGAAAGAGTTACAATAGCTGCAAGTCGTACAAGGGTTCTGACAGTCCCTTGCTAAGTGTTCTGGTTGTGCGCAGTTGTAGAAGATGATTTTTCCTCCTCCTCAACCCATACCTCCTCCTCGTCCTCATCCTTTGTATCCACCACGAGGTTTGAATTTTCCTCTCCCCGGGGATTTATATTGTGTAGGTTTTCCTTCTTGTTGTACTTCACCTTGAATATTGTGTATATCCCTTGACCTTTCATGCATGAGATCGTAAGCCCTACAATCCCTATCATCATGTCCCATGGACTTACAAAATGTGCAATACAAATTTGTGGGTGTCTGAACGTATTTTTTCATGTAGTAGCACTCACCAAGGCGATGTCTATTTCTGCATACCTTGCACCAAGGTAGGGTAACTTGTTTCAAGGAGCTTGGAGCTCTAGAGGCCAAGTATTCATGGAATAGGGGATAGTGTTCCTTGTCATGGCCTTCTGATCTGCATCTGACACACCAGATGTCTTATCTTTTATCTTTTCCCTTGTCTTTCTTCATATATTCGACCTGTAGAGACAAACTAGTTAGTTGACTCAAGATTTGACTCATACATGAACTAGATTCTCCCATAGGGGTTAATTCTAGCTTCATGGAAATCTCCAGCGCCTCAGCCTGTGAAGCAATCTTCTATTGCATCATAGGAACTCTCATGTGTGGTAAGAGGGCAGTAATGAACCATTATTTGTTATGTTCATCTGGAATTAGAAAACTCAACTAGCATGATAGAGTCTTGAACCTCTGATCGAATTCCCAAACAGGTTCAGCTACTTTCTGTTTAATCTCTTTCAACTCTGTAATACATTATGACTTCGACTTGGGTTTCTTGATCTCTGCAATCAATTCATTTTTAATCTCATTCAGTGGCTTAGGTTGTGCAAGTCCTTGGACAAGCTTCATGTACCAGCTCAATGTGCGATCTCTTAGGGTAGTATTGAACTGAGCTCTTTTAACAGCTTCATCGGTGACATTCTTAATATTCCATACAGCTTCGTATAGGAATCAGTGTTGATCAGGATCTTCAGATCCATATCCCCTAAAGATAGGAAGCCTCATCTCATTTTCCATAGAGCTTCCTAGGTTTCATGTCTGAGTATATGTTGAACTACTAGTAATAGTACTCTGAGGACTCTGGTGACTCTAATTACTCTTATTACTTAGTGTTGTTGAAAAAATAGGGGAAGTGATAGTACTTACTTCAATGTTCTGTGTAGTTTCTAAAGTTTCTGGCTCTTCCCGACGAGGTTCTTCAACTTCCTTTTCCTCTTCCCTAATGGGTTATGAATGCTCTTCATCTGTCATATCTGCCTCTTCTTCACTGTAGAAACCCTTGTCTTCGTAGTTATTCTTAAACAGGTTTGCAAGATGAACTTCTCTGAATGATCTGCCACTGCACGTATGTCCAGCCTTTGTGTCATTGTCACTGTCTGAATTCTTTAACATTAGCTTTTTTGAATCCGACCAACTACTATATCTTCAAGATGTTCTTCTCATGCAATAGCATCTTGATCCTCAACTTCAGAAAATGTAAAAATTTTCCTCTAGGTCCCTTAAAGAAATACCTCTCGGCTTAGTTATATGACTCTACTCTGTCAACAGCAAACTCGGTGATATACCCTCCAATGGTTCTATCAAACCAGTGATCTACTTCTCTTGACATGGTGTTAACAACTTTCTTGACCTTGTCGATCAGCGCTAACGTCCAAACCACAGGTGGCCTAGATCGTATCTCAAATTGGGTATATGTTAACCTAGCTAACCACTCATATAGCTCCTGATGGAATCTTCCAAAGAAAATTTTGTGTATATCAGTAAAGATATATCTCTCCAACCAATCCTCTGTACTGAGATTAAGGTTATTGTTATGGGCTTCAGCGAAGTCCTTTTCTTGATCTTCTATACACTTATAAATCTCTGTCTTTGATGGAAACCACCTTGACATTCCCTCAAGAAGATTCTTGTCCTGGCAATGGAACCATTTGTTGGCACAAGGGCGGACCCAGGGTTCAGCTCCAAGAGCGCACCAACAATCCCTAACTACTGGCCCTTTCGGCAACACCTGCAAGGCAGATGCAGTCTCACCCGAAGTAGCTATGAGGGGGTTGCAGGATAGAGATTTCTACAACCAGAAGGAATGCAAAGTAGATTCACAGCAACCAACACACAACAATATAGTATTCTTTATCTTCTTACAACCTATTGTGCAAGTTATATCTCAGATCTACCACATTATCATAATAGTAGCATCTCAACTAACAAAGAATAGAGCATCAATCACACGCGACATAAGATATATGTGGTTCACCCTCTCTCTAGGGCTACGTCCACAGAACTGTGCTTTATAATATATTAAGATGGAAGCATACAATTATGATATGTGCTCTTAGCTAGCAGATCTTCTCTTCTTCTCTCTCTTTCTCTCTCTTTCTCCCTTCCTTGCGCACCTAGCTGCAGGGTTGATCTTCGCACCTAGTTGAAGACCTTACAATACTAGAAAGCTCTCACACTTAGCACTTCTATCTCACACAAAAATAATCACTCGCATCAATAACCAACTCGAACGAACCCCCTTTCCTCATCTAGGTTATTATTTATACATTACAATAGCTCACCGACATCCTTAGGCTGAAACCTCGGTGTCAAAACCATATATACCAAAACCCTAGGTATCTAAAACCCTAGATACCAAAACCCTAGGTGTCTAAAACCCTAGGTCAACTTGACCCACGTTTTTAGGGCTTCTCCAGCCTATCTTTCCTTCCTTCTCGCACGGTGCTCCAAAGCATCCAACAGTGGCTTTTTCCGCTTGTTGATTTTTCCACGATCCTTCTTCCTTGTTGATCTGTCATCCTCGATCTCCTCGTCCAACAACTTGCTTTCTCAAACTTCACTCCATCTTTTCTTCTCTTTTTCTCACTTTGACCCAGTAATAGTCATTGTGTCTTCCGTGCAGTTTGCATTTCTTCCTTTCTGCCTTGATCTTTGCTTAGTTCCATACCCAAGGGCCAACTATATCTTTCCATCAACATCATCCCATTACCTGGAAACGGGACCTAGAGTCTTATGAGTACCTTGAGGCTTGCAGTCATCAGTGGCAGGCTCTCTCACCATCAACAGTTGGGAATACATCAATATCTTCTGATCGATGGATTCTTCAGGTGTTTGACACTGACTCCTCTATTCACACTTGTAAGAATGTACTCAGTGCCTTGATACTTACTTTCATTATCAATAGGTTGTATCGCATTTGTTAACGGTATATATCAATGACCGGTAATCAAACTATGTCTCATTGTGTTCGACGCCAACTCCTTTATTCACATAATGTAGACTTGCACCTTTGTTAGATTGTGTAGAAGACTTGAGGACATCACTATGTGGCTGCATCTTTCCTGAGTTGTTGCTTCCTTTTCATTGGACCAGTACCTATATGACTTCAGTTATCATGGGAGATTAGATTGTACTACATGGTATACATATATCTTCATATTGGTTTTGAGACTATTTCTACTAGGCCTTGTTTGTGACTATGACATCTATTGCAATGTAACCGCATTTGTATTTGCCTATTTCATGGTCATAGACACTTATTTAGTATATTTACACATGGATATGCAATGTATTTTTGGAATCCATGTATGCAAAGTCATTACATAATGTAATGAGAAATCAAGTTCTTACATATGGTTCTCAACCACTCCACTTCTGGGTTATTTATAATGTATTTCAGCCATCGCAGATACTCCTCTTACCTCACACATTGGTGGGCATATGTTAGAGAAAGATTTGCCTCACCCTATGCAATCTTGCAAAGAGAGCCTTACTTCATTTCCCTATGCAGACTTACTTTCCCTGACTGATAAATCCAAAGACAAAAAATAAATATTTTTCCACTTGTACGCACCTTGCAAGCTATACAGCATCTGTATATGCTAGTTGCTCCACTACAACCTGCGTACATCGGGATTTGTGCCAAAAAATCAAAATTAAATGTCGGGTTTCAATGTCACGATAGGAGATCTCTGATCCTTGGCCTTCCATATACTGGAAATGTTCTGACTCGGCCTTTCAGTTGCATTTTGAAGGCTATAAAGAAGCTAATTCCAAGCTATGGAAAAAAAGAGAGAATTCAACTTTGAGAGAAAAGTTACTATGGAGAAATTATTACTTCATTATTGAGTCTCCATCCCTTTATCCTTTAAGTACGAACACAGTGTTCATCCCCCAAGCTCTTCCCTTATTGATGGATAACCTCTTTGTCTCCCTTATATGAGCTTTCCTTTGGTGGAGGCCCAGTTGGAAGGAACTCGGTTTCTTGGTTCTGAACCGTGCCGACACGGAAGTCTATAATGTTTTCACTTATGTTGATCATTTATTAATAGAAATACTCCTTTCCCATCCAATTGATATCTTGAAAATATATGTGTTATGATCGATGTGCATGTTTGTTTTGTATATTAATGGATTATGATATCTAATGTGCTAACCTTTTATATTATCACTATATGCTTGCTCTGCTTGTTTGTTGAGAACTTGTTGTAGGTATAAAACTTTGGGTTGAAGTGCTCAATGGTGGATATCATCAAACATTTGGATGAGGTAGGCCTATTTATTACCTTGCTTGCCCATTGGTTTACATAGCATATGTTTGGAATGGCATTGGTTTCTTCAGTCATACCTGTCTGTTGTGGTTCACCCTAGCCATGGAGAGATTTTCCTCGTAACACCTAGTTGCAGGGTTGATCTTCACACCCAGCTGAAGATCCACAATACAAGAATTCTCTTACAACACAATACTTCTCTCATGTAGCAACAATAATCAATCAATATCAACAACAACAACAACCTTAACCTTCACCAACCCTCCCGACTCTTTTTGGCCTTTATTTATACATTAGAATGAATCTCTGACAACCTTAGACTGAAGCTTAATTGTCAAACCCCTAGCTCCCATGCAACCCATATCTTAAAGGCTTCACCGGCCTGTTCTTCCTTCTTTTCCGCAAGGTGCTCCAAAGCATCCAATGGTGCCTTTTTCCGCTTGCTGAATTGTCCCTAATATGTCTTCTTTGCTGGTATGTCTTCCTTGATCTTCTCTTTCAACGGCTCGCTTTCTCTTACTTTGCTCTTTCTTTTATACTTCTTGGACCACTTCAATCCATTCTCGGTTAATGTGCCTTACACACAGTTCGTACTTCACTCTTCTTCCTTAATATTCGCTTCCTTCCATAACCAAGGGTCAACACCTCCTCTCCTCCATGTGCTTATCCTTGAAATAACACTTCACCTGATGATCCATTCACTCTTATGTGAAACTCATCCTCAAATATCCATGCTCATTATTTGTATTCTTCTCTATACCTATAAGATCATGTCCACCCTCATCGTGCCTGCAATTATGTCACCATCGTACGAGATGACCTCAATCCACACATATGTCGTTATTGGCTCGTCTCATATTTGGGATCTGAATTCGTGTGCTCATCCTCTACTCATAAAGGACAAGAATGAAAGATATTGTCATCATTTATGAAATGGGATTTATATCCATGTGCATTGTATTGTTCCTCCCATCTTCTGCACAATTAGTTATGCCTCTCTCTAGCTACACTCATCCATTCCAGTCAGTTCTACTCATGAGAAGTTAGTTGCACTCAAGAAATATTCAGAGCCATGGATAATGGCTAGGGGAAACTTGAGTGGCTCATGGTGAAATGGGGAGGTAACAAAAGAGGATCATAATGAACTTGTATCCACGATGCAATCCCTCTAGAGTCAGGTTAGTGTCCTTTCTTCTCAAGTCTTCTCCATCCTAAAAATAAAAATTCATCACCATCAAAATCATCAAAAAATGCAAGATGAGTGTGCAACACTCAGGTCTCAAATAGAGCAATGGAAGCTTCGTCTTAGCTCTTGTTATCAGTCAGTATTTTCCAAAGGTTGTAGAATAAATTGACAGAGGTAACTACCAAACCACTTTGGAAGTTGGGATCTAGCCCTGCCAACTTCAGAGAGGGATCTCTCTATCAGATTTAGATTTGTTTGAGTTTTAAAATGTTAGGATAGTTATGATAGTTCGATTTTTGTTTGTTTGTTTGAAATAATTGGTTGAAAGAATGCTTAAATTTACATTGGACTATGGCGTATGTACTTAAAGATGAGGATTAGTTTCATATTTTTATGAGGTTTTCTCTACAGGGCAGGGTAGTAAGATTGTTGTATCTATTTAGATTAAATGGAATGAATAAGAGGGGAAATTCCACTAAGCAGAGGAGCAGTTAAGTATTCCTTCACTCAGTTTCAGATGAAAAACATGCAGATAATTAAAAAAAACAGAGTCAAAGTATATGAAATAAATTATGTTCTTTTGACTTTCTTTTAATGATTAGAATTGGAAATACATGAAATGATTACAGAGAATGAGAAAACATTTAACAAAGAGAGAAATACATCACCAACAATCCGACACAAGAATCCTGTGAATAAGCCTCTTTTATTACTATTCGATCCTTTGAAAAATTACACAATAGCTCCTAGGTGCAAAAATCAACCCTCAATACTTCGAAGAAAGAAGTATTTATAAAACTATTTACATCATATCTTGTCATAAATGACTGGGATATTATGAAGGAATATCTAACTAACTTGATCTCTAAAATACAAAATATAAGGATTTGTTGATTTTCTCAGATCCTTTGTGTTGATTTGGTGGAAGTGGTTGGTGACACATCTCTTTGACCTTGGTTGGTTGCTCATTGCTGACTAAAACACCAAAACTATATCTACTGAAGTAAAGTGCATATATTTTCCCACCTGTTTTTACCTGGGATAGAAATATTGAGTAATTTCTTGTATATCTCATCCATTTATGTGTACTTGGAAAAGGTAGGATTTGTGATGAAGATATGCTTAATCTCATGTTGAATACTCAATTCTAACTGTAATGTATCAAGGAAATATTTACCAGTAATGCTTCCATGTATCTCTGCAAACTTTGAACTGTCCTTTGCCACTGCACTCATGTTCTATTTGTAATCAGACAAAGTGATCAATTTGTCATTAAGTACTAACAATCCAGGAAGCCCTTTCTTGTGTAGCACTTCAAACTTACTGAAAAATATGTGCACACCTATGTCCATCACTTGAGATTTTTATTCTAGCTGCAACATCAATCCTTTCTTGGTCATGACCTTTTTTATCTCAAGGATGGTCTTTGTTCTGTCCTCAATTTCTAGTTCTTCTAACTCCTACTTGTTTTTGGAGTTTAGAAATCTGATGAGTTCAGTGGTCTTTGTGGGTCTTTCTCCTAATTCTTCTTTGATGGTCTCAATTGCTCCCCTGGCCTTTTGTACTAACTCGTTTTGTTGAATGATAATCTATATGGATGGCCAGATTTCTGACATTGACATGTTGATATCTACCCAAATATTTTCCTTAGCTTGGGCTAAGGTTTTTTCCATGACAGTCTCTTTCTGTAGTTGTTTTAATTGTTGACTAAGCCTTTGAGACTTATGCATATTTTCCTAGTGATTGGCCTGGAACATTGACTTCAATTCCTACAATTTATTTACCTCTTCCTATAGTTTCCCGATCTCTTCCCCTTGAATGGACATGTTTTCCATGGATTTTACAAGTTTGTCAAATGCATCTGAAACTTGTACCAGGATTCCTGATGGAATTTTTGTTGATGTGGATGCTTATGTTATTATGATTTCTATCAGAGGGACTTCCTAAAGTGGGATCATGGCCATCTGCACATTTTGTTCCTTTTTCTTTATCAGTTTATCCATTTATGCTTCCATTTCTCTTATTTGTGCATTATGTTCCATGATTAGCTTTAGCATTTCTTCTTTGTGGCCTTTAGTCTTAGCAAATTCTTTGGCTTGTGAATCCTCTGTAGTTGGAAGCTTCAGTTGCTTTCTCAGAGATTCCATATCATAATTATTCTTTTTTAATAACTCTTTTGTTGCCTTGACATTTGTTGGGTCATACCCAATCTTCAGCACCAATTCTTCTAATGATTTATCTTGTTGTCTTTGGACAAAGAAGAGATTTTCTCCAGCTTCAATTGGGACTGAATATTGTTCAGGGACACCTGCAAATTTGAAGCATTCATTGAGGTGTTTTTCAAGGTAGAGAATATCATCTCTCCTATATGCCTATGCATATCCATCTGATCCACTGGATGGACATCCTTTACATCAAACTCAAAGGCATTCTTCTTATAGTCTACAGTTGTTTTAGGATGAGGAACTTGTGCTTGCAAGAATTCCATTTGCATTCTTCCTCTCTCTGTGTCAAAAGCTGACAGTAGCCTATGTTGAGCAGTGGAGGTATGCTTCCAGAATTGAGCATAGGTGTTGTTGTTGAGGAGCTCATTTCTTTGTTTGATATGTTTGTACCTGTCAAAAATATTTGACTTTGTTTTCTCATGAGATGATTCGAATGTCAGATTAATGTCTATTTGTCTTTGAGATGATGATGTAGACACTATGAACTAACTATCTAAATAGGATGGAGAGTGTGGTCCCTCCATGACTATAGTGGACTGCATTTCTCCTTCCTTGAGCAAGTTTGGTGCATGACAGGTCTTGGCCCTCTTTCCGTAAACTTGGAAATCCTCAACTAATACCTCTGTGACAGAAGGGGAAACCTCATTTATTGATCTCATCTCTACTTGTTTTTGAGGTGTGTTAGTATGTAAGGAAATTATAGGGCAAGTTGTTCCTCTGTTTCTATTAATGTGTTCTCCGGCCACTTCGTCTGGTTCATGTATTTCTCCACATCTATCTTCTGTGTGTGAGCATAAGGAGTACTTCTATGTTTGACTCTGAGTTCAGAGATGACATCAAATGGGTCATATGCCCAAGTGGAACTCTGAGTAAACCTCATCTGTTTCAAGAGGTTATCTGCTTCTTCTCCTATTGATTTGTTGTTGCAGATGAAAGGGCCAATCTGGGTCTTGATTCTGAGTTGTTGCTTTTTCTTTGCTGCAACAAAGTGGAATTAATCCAAGCTCACCATCTACCTTATGTATTCTAGTGCAAAAATGCTCACAGGGAGGTATTTGGGCAATCTATAAGGTGGAAAATTACACCCATACACTCTTATATTTGTGTGGTTTTGGTATAAATACCAATCCCATG
Source organism: Picea mariana (assembly GCA_032191745.1). NCBI lineage: Eukaryota > Viridiplantae > Streptophyta > Pinopsida > Pinales > Pinaceae > Picea > Picea mariana. Next base: position 244,666 of record JASDQU010310177.1, read on the forward strand.
TCTTATCTAGATACAAAAAGTGCAATATTCTCTGAATTTCTTCAATGATCCTTGTCTATGTGTTGTTGTTCATCACGCAAACAACTGGGTGAAAGAACTGGTCTATAAAGTCCTTGAAACTGTACTCTGCTGAATTTTTCCTCACCAATGAGGTCCATCAGGTCACTGACTGTGGGTTTCCTTCCTGGTTTAATTTCTGAAATGCACATGGAAACCTGTCTGACTGGAAAAAAAAAAAGAACATATAAACCAGGACTCAGGAATATCTGAACATTCCTTCAGTTGGAAACCTGAAAAGTTGATCATGAATGTTATCAGCCAAAAATTGATTGAAATAAAATTTAATTGTGGCTCTTTCTTCTGTGGAAAAAATGGATAGAAAACCTACGATAGGCTCATCTACCCATTCATCTGAGTAATAACCTAACAGGTAAGAAAGAATGGAAATGATCTGGTTGGCTTTGACAATGAATATGGAGAATGAATAAGGGGGAATTTTCTTGGGCAATTGGGCGTCTTCTGGTAGAAAAATCTCAAATATATGGGATCTTTTGGGGAAGTTGAGCTTCTTGTACATTTCATTTAGGGCTTCAATGAAAAATGGGATCACAAAGTCATTTCTTGGGATTTGCAGCATATGGTCAATGGATTCAGAGGTGATTGTGAACAAGGTTTCTCTAGAGGAGGAAACAATGGCCCTTTGGTCAGGCAAATAGTGAGCTTGGAATTTGAGGGCAAATTCACAAAAATGGTGAGTTTGGGGGAACATATACAGAGGTAAATTGGACTCCCAGAGTCCAATTTCGTCACTCTGGTCCAAAAATATGTCTTTTATCCAAGAGTGCAATTCGAAGAAGTTGAATTCACACCCTAGATTTGTGACTTTATAGTCCTTATCCACGAGAGGGATGTGGTCTAGGTCAACAGTAGGGGGGAGGATCGGGTTTTCTGAAGCATTAGCATATTTTTCCTTGGGGTCCATGATTTACAGAGCTTTGCGGTAAAATAATGGCAGGACTGTAATTACCTGGGGAAAAATGCTTGTTGGCAGTGAAAGGTTGTGGCAGTTAACTTGACAGCTTGTTTTAGCGCGGTGTCCACAGTGTCTGTATCAAAAAATGGTGCTACATGGTGATGAAATGGGATTTTACAGTGTGTTGGAGGTTTCTATTATGGCGCGGGGTGGTGACGGGGCAATTAATGGTCACAAGGAGAGTTTTAATTGGGAAACAGGTATGTAGGATGGGACATATGGCGGATAGAAATTGGGTATGGTGGTGGAGTGTGGTGAGTGGTATTGGATGGTGGTTTAGGTAGATT
>JASDQU010310177.1:246085-264415 GCA_032191745.1 Picea mariana
TCATTTTTTTCTATTTTTATCTTTTCTTTTTCTTTTTCTTTTTCTTTTTCTTTTTCTTTTTGTAAATCATTTGCAGAATGAAATATTATTTACAATTAAATATGACTGGAAGAAGAAATTTCAATCACCGGGTGATACTATGAAATATAGGGTTATAACATTGGCTCCACTTGGGGATGGTTCTCTCCTTGTGAGGTGCCAAGAACTAGCTACATGTTTCCTTGAATCCTCTTTTCCAGTACTTTTCTGCATTCTAATTAGTTTTATTGTAAATGTAAATCTGGTGACAACTGCTCAGGGGCTTAGGGCCTTCTCTTCAGGCTTCAACCACTGATAAAAATCACCCACTCATGACAGAAAAAGTAAAATGGTATTTACAATGAACTGAGTGAGAAAAATTTTCATTCCTGTGAAACATAGTGCTTAAGCATTCTCCCATTGACAGGTCATCCTGGTAGGTCTACTCCATCCATATCCTTGATCAAAAATGCATTACTTCCTCTGTAGGAATGTATTGTGAATGGACATTTCCATATATTCTCAAATTTGCCATGTTTTCTGTTTTCTTCATTCCTTGAGTCCTATTTCAATACTTTGTCTCCTATCTGGAATTCATCAGCCTTGGTCCTTCTATCATAGATATTTTTTATACTTTCATGAATAACTTGAGTTTGGTTGTAGACCTCTTCTCTAGACTATTGTAGTTGTATAGTCTCATTAATTCTCCTATGAATGTCATTTGGTTCTACCTGTACTTCCTACAGTAATTTCATGACAAGGACACCTAAAGAAGTGGGAAAGACAACATCCCTTCCATAGACCAACTGGTATGGAAACATGCCAATTGACCTTTTTGTAGAAAGTATGTCTACCCACAGTTCATTTACCAACTTATTGTGCCATGACTTTTTGTTTTCATGTAGTAACTTTTTGATGATGTTGACCAGACTCTTGTTTCAAGACTCTGCTAATCCATTCCCCTGAGGGTAATAGGAAGTAGAGTGCCCTAAGGTGATCTGATATTTTCTGCAGAACTCTATCATCTTCTTTGATTTGAATGTTTTTTCATTGTCAGTGATAATTTTCCTGGGACATCCAAATCTTGAAAGAATGTTAGTTTCCAAAAACTTAATGATCACAGTATTAGTGGCTTTCCTAGTGGGTACAACTTCAATCCACTTGGTGAAATAATCAGTGGGTGTGAGAATCCATTTGTGCTGGCCTGAAGATGGGGGGTGGATTTATCTAATGAAATCAAAACCCCATTGTTGAAAAGGAGTTTCAACTGAAATTGGTTTCAAGGGTAAATGCAGAAGTTTCCTTTTGCCTTCAAAGATTTGACATCTATGACAGGAGGTCACTTTCTTGTGGACATCTACAAATAAAGTTGGATAGTAGAAACTAGCTCTTATAATTTTGTTAGCAATGGTCTTCCAGTTCAAATGTCCACCACAATCTCCTTCATGAAATTCCTGCAAATCTTTATCAGCCTCATCTTTCAACAAACAGTTTAGTAGAATCCCTCCAGCATCTTTCCAATACAAATTGCCATTTAAAATAAAATACTTCATAGCTTTGAGTTTCAGAAATATAGCTTTAGTTTTGGTTAAACCAAGAGGATCTTGTAAATGATGTAAAACAAAAATAAGGTCTGCATACCAGGGAGAGGTTGAGAAAACCTCTTTAACTTGGGGAGTCTCTTGCTCTTCTTGTTCATCCACTACAGCTAGAAAATTAATATCCAGAGCATGAAAATTGGACTCAGCCATCAATTTAGCTAATCCTTGACCCGCGATAAGCTTGGTTGGTTTGATCTCAATTTCATATTCAAGGATAACAGCAATCCACTTACCCCTGTTGCCATCAGGACTGTCATGGGTCAGAATATCTTTTACCATAGAATTTGGGACATAAGCAATAATGTGTGAGTGGAGAATATATACTCTAAAATATTTGATTTCTTTCACCAAAGAAAAAGCTTGTTTTTCCATGATGTTATAATTCAATGCAGCATCTCTCATGGATTTACTGAATAAAGAAATAGGTTGTTCATGGCCTTCATTGTTCTTCTACAAAAGAAATACTGCAATAGTGTGTTCAGAGGAAAAAGAGAGTAGGAGGAAATATTTTGTGTAATCAGGGATGATAAGCTCAGGGGCTTGCGTCAAGGCTTGTTTCACCTTATCAAATGAATGTTTTGCTTCTATGGTCTATTTTATTTTTGTGTCTTTTTTCAACATATTTTTTATATTTTTAAGAATTTTTGCCAAGTTGGGGATAAATCTTCTTAGAAAGTTTGTTTTGCCTATGAAAGACTGTAATTATTTTATGTTTCTGGGATGATCTATTTTTTTAATGACTTCAATTCTGTTGGGATCAATTTTAATTCCATCCTTGGATATGATGTGTCCTAACAGTTTACCTTCTTCTAGACTAAACAATGTTTTCTTTGGATTAATTAAAATTCTAAATCTCCTGCATTTTTCAAAAACTCTTCTAAGGTGGAGTAAGTGTTCTTCATCTATTTTTGAAAAAATAGTTATGTCATCCAAGTATATAACGATGAATCTTCCAAGTTCATCCACAAAAGAATTATCTATTTCTCTTTGAAATGTATCCCCAGCATTCATTAAACCAAAAGGCATTTTCACATACATGAAAGTGCCCCAAGGTGTAGTAAATGGTGTTTTCTCTTGATTATCGGGGTGGACTAAAACTTGGTTGTAATCAAAAAAACCATCTAACAGATAAATTCTACTGGATCCAACTACCTTCTGCAAAATATGATCCATTTTGGGCAAGGGATAGTTGTCTTTGAGAGAGACTTTATTAAGGTTTATGAAATCGATACACAATTTGATTTCTCCACTCTTCTTCCTGGTTGGAACTAAATTGGACACCCATTTAGAAAATCTTAATGGGACAATGATTTCAGCATCATACATATTTTTTATTTCCTTTTCAATTAGAGGCATCAACTTCGGGTTAATTCTCCTAAGTTTTTGTTTGAAAGGATTTTGATCTTCTTTTATGGGAATTTTGTGTTGTATAATGCTAGTATCATAATCTTTTATATATTCATAGATCCATGCAAAAGCTTCTATAAATTCTTTGAACAATTCTATATATTTTTGTTTTTGAGCAAGAGGTAAAGATTTTGATAGTTTAATCATCTTTGGTTCTTTTTCAATTCCTATGTTACAGTCCTCAACTTCTTTTCCAATAGGTTCAATTTTTTTTTTTTAGCTACATCATCAAAATCAAACAACTCTTCCAAAGAGACTAATCCTCTAGGCAAAATATTATCTTTCAATTGCAAAATGTCCAGACCTTATTGTTTTTTATTTATTTATTCTAAACCTATCTTATTTACAATTTTTTTTCATCATCACTGTCAACATATATATTGGCACACTCAAACTCATTCTTTGATTACAAAAAAAATTCAATTTGTTCATCATTTCCAAAAACTTGTCAATACCTTATGTTGTCTGAGACAACAGGTCTACACTTCACTTCAACTGTATACTGGCAATTTGGATGAAATGGTATCTTACAAGTAGTTGTTGAGATAGCCATACCATCAGCAAGAATGTTTTGGTATCTAGGAATGGCCTGCAAGTCATATTCAATAAAGCACTACACGAAATCTAGAACAACGTTTTTGTAGGCCCTCAGTCTTGGGTGTTTAGCAGAGTATTAACCTTTGATTTGTTTTATTATGAGTTCAGAATCACCCCTTATTGAAATTCTCTTAGCACCAAGATTTTTTAACAATTGCAAACCTAGCATAAGGCTTCATACTCAGCTATATTGTTGGTACACTAAAACTTCAACTTGTAGGAATGGATTTATGTATGTCTTGTTTTGGGATTTGAAACCCACACTCCAACTCTTGATCCTTCCTTACTAATAGCACCATCAAAGTCTAAACTTCACAGAGGTTCTTTTGGTTCATCATATTGTATCACCATTGTTTTTTCTTCTTCAGGGGTTGTTTTTTTTTCTTCAAGGGTTGTTTTATTTTCCTCCAGGTTATAAACATCATCCTTCGATTTGCAATTTGTCTTTCCATGTCTCCATCATTGTATAAAATAAAATAATCAAGGTCTGAATGAACAAAATATAAGGGATAATTATGTGGTTTATCCTGACTACTAACCATGTATTTCATCAGTGTCTCCCTATATAATCTCCTCTTTTGACCAAATAATGGGATGGTGGCATAAGACATGTCCATTTGTAGGGTACCATGTAACTTGACTTTCCATGAGTGAGACAATAACATGCCATATTTAGGAGGTATGTTTGCAACAACTATGTCCATTACCATTCTCTTGGCTGGGATTTGAGCTAAAGTAACACACAAATATTTGATAAGACCTATGCATTTAACTTTACTTGAATCAAAAGAATATAAATCCTTATAAGGTCTAGTGATATCAAGTCCTAATTTCTTCATAACAACCTTAGGAATAAGGTTGTGAGAAGCACCAGAATCTAGCATGGCATTGTGCAAAGTTTTTTCATGAATATTTAAACTAACATAAAAAGGAGGTACAACACCACTTTTAGATTTTCCATCAACTTCAGGCCCAAATAATAACTTTGGTTGATCATCAACAATGTTTATTGTGTCTGTACCTATTCATGAATCTATGTTAAGATCTTTAGTCACTTGTGATCTGTAAGCATTCTTATTCATTAACTCTGTTAGAGGAATAGGTATCTTGAGCTTTGCCAATTCACTTTAGAGGTTGAATGAGGTTTGAGTTTTATTTTTATTAGGGAGATCTAATTTATCAACAACATTCTTCTATGAAGTATCTTTGGGTTGGTTGGTGGAGGGAACATCATTTTGAGTTGTTTTTTATACAGAGTCGGATGTTCTTTTGGTTGGGACCTTTGAGTTTTTCATTGGGGGGCTATCAGAAACTTTCTTGGCAGGTGTATCTGCTGTATTTTTAAAGTCGGAAGCTTTCTTAGTTGGATTATCATTCGACTGCTTACTTCTCGGGTTATGTTGTCTATGAATTTCCATGATTGTATTTTCAAAAGCTTTTTGTTATGACTCTTCCTCAACAACTTCAGTTTGTGAAAGAAGGAAAAGATATTGTTTGTCTTGGGTAAGAAAAATAGAATCATTATCATTTATTCCCATTAGATTAATGTAAACATCATCAAGTCCCTCAATTTTTTCTTCCCCTTCATCAGCATAATTTTCTTGGAAAGGAGGTCTAATCTGTTGATCTGGGCCACTTTGTTCTCTTTCTTCTCTAGGTTCTCTTTGTCTGATTTGGGGTGGATTTCTCATGAAATTAGGATTTTTGATTTGGGGACCAGGTTGATTTTCTCTCGGTGGATTCATGTCAGTGATATCTAGTCTTTCCATCATCCTTTCCATAGTTCTGACTAAGGATTCTATTTTAGCATCAATAGAAGAGGTAGATGGTTCTTCCTTGATAGTTACCCTCCTCTGTGTTCTTTGTCTAGCTCTCTTAGCTAACAGATTTGCCTCTACACTCATAGCACATCTTTACATTTCTTCCAAATTTGTAGGGTTTCTCTCTCTCTCTCAATTGATAATACATGTCAACATCAAAACCATCAGGGAATTTGATCAAGGCTAAGCCTTGAGGAGGTTTAATTTTTGTTGGAATTGCATTATAAATATTGTTAAATCAAGTGCAATAATCCTATACACTTTCCCCTTGGTTTCTTTTAATACTTTCATATTCAGATAATATTTGAAGTGGATTTTTCTTGACTTCCCATCTATTGAGAAAACATTGGTGAAAGGCAGTAATGTCATTAAGGCTAGCAGTTGGTAAGGCTTTGAACCATTTCCTAACTTCATCATTTAATCTTTGGGAAAAAAACCTCATTTTGACATCTTCCTCGTCTACTTCTTGCAGGTCAAAGAAGTCATTCATCTTGTCAACATGTTATTGTGCATTCATACTTCCAGTGCCATCAAACTGAGGAATCCTAGTTTGATAATCCTGGGGCATATTGTGTAAGGGAGCATCCAAAACAAGGGGAGCATATCTTGATGCCATGATTGGTGGAGGATGGATAGTAGGAACTCTTATGATAGGTTGAATGGTAACCTGTAAAATTGTTGGAGAAGTGGTGGAAGATGTGGAAGAAGTAGGGTTGGACGATACAGGATGAGCTAATTGAGGATTGATAAAAGATGTTGAGATGGTAAGGGAAGAAATTTCAACAGATTGTTGAATGTAGGCTTTGTGCAAAGCTTGATCAAATTCTTATGCTAAATCTTGTAGCTTTTCAAAGTTTTGTAGGATTTGTTGATCAATATCTGATCCAGGAGAATGTCTTTCAGGTGTACTAGGTTGGAGGATAGCTTGATCTAAAACTGTGTCATCCACAAAGCTATCATATTTGGTTCTACAAAGGCTATGCTCAAATGGTAGATCAAACTAGATGTCTTGTATTGTGAAAAACTTCTCTGGAAGAGAGGTTTCCCTAGGAGGAGGACTACTACTCCCTTGACTTTCTACTATACTTCTTTTTCTAATCAATTTTTCAGGATTATCTACTACATTTACAGGTTATGGATCAGGATGAGATCTTGCGTGAATTATTTTTGGAGTCGGAACTTAAAGCTTAAAAACCTAATTTAACTATTTACAAATTTTTACAACCTCTAAACATTTATCTCTTGAAATTTAGATCTTTGATTGTTCATAAATAATTTGTTATTACTTAGGGAAGACAATTCATAAAGTTGGAAAATTTGTTCAGTTCCCCAGTATGGTCACCACTATGTTTTCACTCTGTAATTTCCAAAGGTTTTAGAAGAAATTGATAGAGATAACTACCAAACCACTTTGGAAGCTGGGATGTAGCCCTGCCAGCTTCAGAGAGGGATCTGTCTATCAGATTTAGATTTGTTTGAATTTTAAAATGTTAGGCTAGTTATGACAGTTCGAATTTTGTTTGTTTGAAATAATTGGTTGAAATAATGCTTAAATTTACATTGGGCTATGGAGTCTGTACTTAAAGATGAGGATCAGTTTCATATTTTTATGAGGTTGTCTCCACAGGGCAGGGCAGTAAGACTATTGGATCTATTTAGATTAAATGGAATGAATAAGAGGGAAAAGAAGAGGAAAAACATGCAAATCATTAAAAAACCAAGGATAGAGTATATGAAATAAATTATGTTCTTTTGACTTTCTTTTAATGATTAGAATTGGAAATACATGAAATGATTACAGAGAATGAGAAAACATTTAACAACTAGAGAAAGACATCACCAACAATCTGACACAAGAATCTTGTGAATAAGCCTCTTTTATTATTGGTGCAAAAATCAACCCTCAATGCTTTGAAGAGAGAAGTATTTATAAAACTATTTACATCAAATCTTGTCATAAATGACTAGGATATTATGGAGGAATATATAACTAACTAGATCTCTAAAATAAAATAAAATATAGGGATTTGTTGATTTGTTGAGATCCTTTGTGTTGATTTGGTGGAAGTGGTTGGTGACTCATCTCTTTGATTTTGGGTGGTTGCTCCATGCTGACTAGAACACCAAAATTGTCTCTACTCAAGTAAAGCGCATAGATCTTCCCACCTCTTTTTACCTGGGATAGAAATCTTAAGTAATTTCCTGTATATCTCATCCATTTATGTGTACTTCAAAAAGGTAGACTTTGCGATGAAGATATGATTAATATCATGATAAATACTCAACTCTAATTGTAATGTCTCAAGAAAATCTTTACCAGTAATGCTTCCCTATATCCCTGCAAACTTTGTACTGTCCTTTGCCACTGCACTCATTTTTTGTTTGTAATCAGACAAAGTGATCAATTTGTCATTAAGTATTAACAATCCAGGAAGCCCTTTCTTGTGTATCACTTCAAACTTACTGAAAAATATATGCACACCTATGTCCATCACTTGAGTTTTTTATTCTAGCTACAACATCAATCCTATCTTGGTCAGGACCTTCTTGATCTCAAGGATGGTCTTTGCTCTATCCTCAATTTCTAGTTCTTCTAACTCCTACTTGTTTTTGGAGTTTAGAAATCTGATGAGTTCAATGGCCTCTGTGGGTATTTCTCCTAATTCTTCTTTGATGATCTCAATTTGTCCCCTGGCCTTATGTAGTAACTCATGTTGTTCAAATATAATTTGTATGGATGGCCAAATTTCTGACACTGACTTGTTGATATCTACCCAAATATTTTCCTTATCTTGGGATAAGTTTTTTGCCATGACAGTCTCTTTTTGTAGTTGTTGTAATTGTTGACTAAGCCTTTGATACTTATGCATCTCTGTCTGGTGACTGGCCTGGAACATTGACTTCAATTCCTACAAGTTCTTTACCTCTTCTTGTAGTTTCTTGATCTCTTCCCCTTGAATGGACATGGCTTCCATGGATTTTACAAGTTTGTCAAATGCATCTTAAACTTGTACTGGAATTGTTGATGGTATTTTTGTTGATGTGGATGCTTATGTTGTTGTGATTCCTGTCAGATGGACTAACTCCAGTGGGATCATGGCCATATTCACATTTTGTTCCTTTTCCTTTATCGTATTATCCATTTATACTTCCATTTCTCTTATTTGTGCATTATGTTCCATGATTAGCTTCAGCATTTCTTCTTTGTGGCCTTCAGTCTCAGCCACTTCTTTGGCTTGTGAATTCTTTGTAGCTAGAAGCTTCAGCTGCTTTCTTAGAGATGTTATATCAGCATTCTTATTTTTTAATAAATCCTATTTTTCCTTGACATTTGTTGGTTCATACCCAATCTTCAACCCCAATTCTTCTAATGATTTGATTTTGTTGTCTTTAGCCAAAGAAGAGATTTTCTTCAGCTTCAATTGGGACTGAATATTGTTCAGGGACACCTGCAACTTTGAAGCAGGAATTGAGGTGTTTGTAAAGGTAGAGAATATCATCTCTCTTGTCTGCCTATGCATATCCATCTGATCCACTGGATGGACATCCTTTACATCAAACTCAAAGGAATTCTTCTAATAGTTTGCAGTTGTTTTAGGATGAGGAAATTGTGCTTGCAAGAATGCCATTTGCATTCTTCCTCTCTCTGTGTCAAAATTTGAAAGCAGCCTGTGTTAAGCAATGGAGGTCTTCTTCCAGAACTAAGCATAGGTGATGTTTTTGAGGAGCTCATTTCTTTGTTTGATTTGTTTGTACTTGTCAAAAATATTTGACTTTGTTTTCTCATGAGATGATTCGACTGTCAGAGTAGTGTTTGTTTGTATTTGATATGATGATGGAGAAACCATGAACTAACTATTTGAATAGGATGAAGAGTGTGGTCCCTCTATGACTATGGTGGATTGCATTTCTCCTTCCTTGATCAAGTCTTGTGCATGACTAGTCTTGGCCCTCTTTCTGTAAACTTGGAAATCCTCAGTTGATACCCTATGATAGAAGGGGAAACCTCCTTTATTGATCTCTTATTTGATTTCTTTTGAGGTTGTTACGAGGAAAATATCTCTATGGATAGGGTAAACCACAACAGATGGAAATGACTATAGAAATAAACTCAATCCCAAAAACATGTTATATAAACCAATATGCAAGCGAGATAAGAAAGAGGCCTATCTTGTCTAGATGTTCGATGAATTCCATCGTTGAGCACTTGGACCCAAAGTTATATACCTGCAACTAGTTCTCAACAACCAAGCAAAGCAAGCATATGGTGAAAATATAAAAGGTTAGCACATTAGATAGCATAATCCATTAATATACATAACAAATACACCCATGAATAATAACTCAATATATTTGCAAGATATCAATTGGATGGCAAAGGAGTATTTCTATTAATAAATGATCAGCAGAAGTGAAAATATTACAGACTTTCGTGTCGACACGGTTCGGAACCAAGAAACTAAGTTCCTTCTAGTTGGGCCTCCACCACTTCAATCCTCCACCAAAGGCAAGCTCATAAGAGAGAAACAATGAGGTTCTCAATCAATAAGAGAAGAGCTTGGGGGTTGAACACTATGTTCATACTTAAAGGATAAAGGGATACAGACTCAATATGAATTAAACAATTTCTCCAGAGTAACTTTGCTCTCAAAGTTGAATTATTTATCCTTCTTCCATAGCTCAAAATTGGCCCATTTATAGCCTTCAAAATGGAAATGAAGGGCCGAGTCGGAACGTTTCTAGTATATGGAAGGCTAAGGATCATAGATCTCCTGTCGTGACATGGAAACCTGACATTAATTTTCATTTTCTAGCACAAATCCCGATGTATGCGGGTTGTAGTGGAGCATCCTGCGTATACGCATGTTGTATAGTAGGCAAGATGCACATGTGGAAAAATATGTATTTTTGGCTCTGGATTTTACAAACGGGGATGATAAATCTGCATAGGGAAATGGAAAAAGGAATTATGTGCAAGATTGCATAGGGTGAGGCAAATATTGCTATAACAGATTCCCCCTAATGTGTGAGGTCAGAGGAGTATCTATGATGGCCGAAATACAATATAAACAACCCAGAAGTGGAGTGATGGGGAACCAGCTGAAAGAACTAGTTGCTCATTATATTATGCACTGACTTTGCACACATTGCTACCAATAAAATTACTCTACATATCCATGTGAAAATATACCAAACAAGTGTCTGTGGTCGTGAATATGCAAATACGAATGCGGTTACATGCCAAAAAAGTTGTCATAGTCATGAACAAGGCCCAATAGAACTAGTCTCAAAACCAATCTGAAGATATATGTATACAATAGAGTACAATCTGATCTCCCATGATCACTGAAGTCATATAGGTACTGGTCCAATGAAAAGGAAGCAATAGCTCAGGAAAGTTGTGGCCACACAGTGATGTCTTCAAGTCTTCTACACAATCCGCCTAGCGTGAAAGTCTACATCATGTGAATAAAGGAGTTAAGGTCGAACACAATGAGACAGCGTTTGATTATCGATCATTGAGGTATACCGTTAACAAACGTGAGACAACCTACCAATAATGAAAGTAGGTATCAAGGCACCGAGTATTTTCTTACATGTGTGAATAAAGGAGCTGGTGTCGAACACCTGAAGAATCCATCGATCAAGAGATATTGATGTATGCTGAATTGTCGATGGCAAGAGAGACTTCCACTAATGACTGCAAGCCTCAAGGTACTCATAAGAGTCTAGGTCCCATTTCCAGAATAAATGGGTTGAATTCGATGGGAAGAGACCCGCTGAAAGGAGAGAATTAAGGCATCTCTCATCATTCAGCATGAGGTACAAAGCAAGAGCTTCATGATTAGGTGGAAATCGGATGAAGAACATGTTCACGAAACAACAACCCTGTGTGTCTTTCGTGTGTGCCAAGTGCAAGCAGTACACGAAAAGGACCCTCTGAATAGCAACCAATGATGAAAACTACTAACAAAGGTGAGGAAACCACCAATAAGGATAATGGAATCCAAGACACTGCATGAATCTCAATGTGTGAATAGATGTCTTGTCGTCGAACACAAGGGAAACCACCCAATCAATGACCAATGATGAAATGTCGATTGTTGGGATCAAGGTTGCCTACCAATGATGAATGTAGGGTCAGGGTGCATGATAGGACTACAGTATCATGTGATTCTGAGACAAACTGAGGGTATGGCCACATTCAAAGTCAAGAGTTCTGAGAAGTGGTTGGCATTGGTTGATAGACTTCCTTTGAACAAGATCATGAGACATATGGACGACTCTGGCAGCATAGACCCAATGATGAAACCATGAGATGCAGGAGGCATTAATGAAACTCTTTATAGGGACTAGAAGAGTAACCAGTCGGTAGAGAAGACTATGTAACGAGCTCATCTTCCTAAGGCCATGATAATCCCAAAATTATGATGATGGATAGACTCAATAACTTTGTGTTATGTTCAAAGGAGACAGGACTTCTACCAACATAAGATGATACTCCCTTCCCACCCATATTTTTTTGTTTTTTCATGGACAAATGAATGCACAGAGGAGGAAACAAGTGTTGCAAGTAAGAAAAACTAGTTCAAGCAGTGGAACATACCTATGCTTAATGCAAGGAGATGCATACGGGAGATGGACACTCGGGGGAATGTTCCCTCTTGGGTATAGGGTGTCAAATTGTGAAGGATATAAACAAGGCTTTGCTTGGTTGAGGATGCAAGAAACTACTGAGGTGAACGGTTTACAATGCAAAGCGAGAACCGGCTATAGGCACAATACTGCAAGCGAGGGCATGAGATGCAATTACAACTTAACGCCAAAAAATGTCATTTTTTATGTATTTTAGTCTACTTGGTGTGGAAAAGGGGATAAACTTGTGCCAAATAAACGTCCTTTCAAATCCAATTTACGAATGTGAAAGGGACAAATCACTCGGAAATTTTTTCTCTTTTTGAATGAGTCGGAAAAGAGATTAACTTGGAATCGTGACCTTTCAATTCCAACTTAACGAGTATGAAAGGGAAAAATCACTTGAAAATCTTTTCGCTTTTTGAACGAATTGGAAAAGAGCTTAACTTGGACTCGTTTGGGAGATTCTAGGCGGAAATCCACGGGGGAGGTCAAGGCTCCCATGCTGGACTTATGTGAAATGTCATCATCTTATGGATAGCTGACATAATCTTGGGAAAACCCAAAGCTCTCCAAGTCGAGGAGGATAAAGTGCTAACGGAGGTTATCGTCTCTATGATATATCGGATAATGTCTCTTACAGGAAAAGACATCAGAGGGGGAATTGGATACCCCACAAGTCCATCCCAATCGAAGGGAACCTCCTCAGGACTTGGAGGGAGAGTACTCAAAGAGATCCAAAATCTCTCTCATTCAGAAGGTGTAGTGTTGTTGGGAAAAACACCCTACGGACTAGCAAACTAGGGTCAAACTTGCATGTATATTTTGACCAAAAAGAAACTACTTTTTTACCTACGACCCAAGATTTAAACCCCTCTTTCACAGCAAATGCATGGAAAAGGACCACCAACCTTATTACCGGTGTTCGATGTAGATCCTCCGTTGTGTTTTGATCACTTTCTTGCGCTGCTCCTTCCACAGATGACCTGCACTCAAGACAAATAACAACTATGCATGCATGCTACTTCTATACTCAAGGGTTAGAAATCAAGAATAAATTAATCAAACCATAGACAATTCATGCATTGGGACAGGAAAAGTATTATTTTTATTACTGAAAGTGAATCGACTTACAAAAAAGCTGAGACCGGCCACCGCTCCTTGAACCTGATCCTGGGCTCCTCTTCTTCTGTCCTTCAACTGCTTTGCGTTAAATCTCCTTTGGCATGAGGAAAGGCTAAAGGGTTGGGACAATGGATTATGTAAATGGGCAAAGTTTCTTCGCTATATTTTTTCCTCCTCCAAATGGTACCCCTACCCCTTCCTTTATAGGCTAGAAGGAGCTAGGGTTTTGGATGAACCCTCAGCCATGCATGGCCGGGAGTTTCAGTTAACTGACCCATAGCTTTTTGTTCCGTCAGCAACTTTCCTTTTTTCATGATTTGTTAGGTACATGCGGGCTGTAGTGAGTCAGCCAACGTGCACACGCGTGCAGTAATGGGTTAGGGCGCGTGGGCCTTGACACAAGAGGATTTCCAAAGAGTTGTTCAGTAGAGTTTTGGCAATGAAGGGATATGAGTTGGCCTGATGCTAGGTAAGCATGTGTGGTGAAATTTAGGGTTATAACATGTAGGATCAAGAATACTGACTACATGGTTGAAGGATGCATCATCCTCCACAAGGGGAGAAGGATGGACCAGAGATTGCACTAGTATGACCACTTCTTCAACTCTAAGTTGAAGAGGATGCAAGATAAAAGGGATAAAGGACACATCACTCTCGACAAGGGGAGTGTGGTATGGAGATGATTGCAGCGGCATTACTGTCGTGTCAATCAAAACAGGGTGTGGGGAAACCACAGATGCCTCGGAATCTGAAGGGCCCTTACGTGAGCCCCATGCTTCTAGTATCCTAGCAGTGGTTGGACAGAAACAAGTAAGGTGATCTCCTTCGCAATTTCTACAAAGGAATTTAGGCTTATGTCTCAAGAGTCTAGGCTTCTCGATGCCCCCAACGTCGTTCAAAATGGTTGTTGACATGCTCTCAATGTGACTAGCAAAGGTGAGAGAGTCATCTCCTACATGATGTACAGAGGTTGGAGATGTGGCATTGATATGACTCGTGGTGACTAGAGTGATGCCCCCAGCATGACTAGCAGCAGTTGGGTGTGGGTTGTCAACATGACTTGCAGAGGATGTCAACCAATTTCCAACATGACTAGCAGAGGTTGGCGATGGAGCTCCAGTATAACTGGTAGTGACTGGACTCGCTGTCGGTTGTGGAATTTGATACCAAGGTCTAGGGAAAGATTGGCTTTGAAACATTGCAGGCTGGGAAGGGTCATGGTTTACCCCATGTCCTTGTCTGGGGAGATAATATCCTCCAATGAGTTGGTCTGAAGAAGCTTGTATGGGCATCATCACTAAAGTTTGTGAAGAGACAAAGGTATGATAATAATTATTCAAGTGAGGATATATGTTTCCCCCTTGTGAAGGGGTTCTGTGAAGAGGGTAGATTGAACCGTAAAACTGATTCTCCCCGCATGAAATACCTGGGCATACATGAGGACCCTTCATGGGAAAAGTGTTCAAAGGAACCAACATGGCAGATGAAGGATACGTAGATGGGGTGTAATAAGTAGAATAAGCACCCATCTGAGTATTGGCTCTTGAAAGAGCATAGCTAGGACTAGATATGTAAGAGGGGAGGTTCCAAACTCCCATAGTGAGAGTTGGTTGAGGGACATGACTCATATCAAAAAAATATGTAGGCATCGGGGCCATGGTGCCCCCAGATCCAGTGCTAGGATTCATATAAGTGGACCAAGGAGAGGATTGAAAAGACGAAGGCATGTCAACAGAAAAATGACTAGAAACCCAAGGTGGGGACTGAGTACCATAGTTTTTCACAGCATTATGAAAAGAGGATGGATTCATCCCCATGAAATGAGTAGGCATCATGGGGTGGGTAGCGATAAACAAGGGAGAAAAAGGAACTCCACTATCCATGACAATGGAAACTCAGTATAGACTCTTAAGGCCAACTAGTAATCAAAGAGCACACCAAAATTCAAATGGCCAATATGCATACAAACGGGGTAAAGTGGCTAAGAGTGGCCTCCCTCCCTAAAGAAGGTATGTCTCTCCCAAGAGTGGCCTGAGACTCCCTCCTAAAGATCGGAGGTAATAGAATCAGTTATAAGGGCCCTCATGGGATTAACAACCAGTCAGTTAGATCCCCCCGGAGAGGTAATCCTCCATAAATGTTGCGTGTTGTCCGACCCTTATCTAACCCAGGGTACCTGCAGAATAACCCCTGCAAGTAACCTATGTGGCACCTAAGTCAAGAAAATAATAAACCATTGTATAATCAATGCACAAGCATGCAGTCGTAAGTTAGGTCCACCATATGGACAGGGTAGCAAATCCCAAAACCTTGAAAGTATCGCCTCTCACGGAGGAAAGGGCACTAGCAAGATCCCCATATACGAATAGATCCCCAGAAATATCTCTGACACTAAGAAGGTATCTGGGGGATATTCCTTCAACCAACCTCGCACGACCTCGTGATTAACTCTGGTGTGAGTGGAGCCTCCTGATATTACCAATTATACAATGGATTTTTCCACTCCCTTTCTCAGACACATATGTTGATTTAATTTCCTTGGAGAAGTTTACTCACAGAATCCTATTCCAAGGCACTAAATCCTAAGCTAGTTTGTGTACCCTAGAAAATAAAATCGTGACTAATCAATTTTAAATTATAGCGTTAATTTTAGTGGTCGTGATTACTCAAAAAGGTATGGTAGTGAAATTTATGGTGTTATGACTCTGCAAGAAAAGTAAATATGAAAGTAATGCAAAGTCCTAACTTCAACTTTCAATGAATGTTATGCTTCTAATAACAAATGCAATTTTCAATTTCAACTCTGCAATTCTGAAGTAAAAATGCAATCTTTTAGTATATGCACTAAGCTAATGACAAGGACTCAAAAGACCAAAATGCCAAGCAATGCAAAATGCCTATTTTTTTGTATTTTCAATATAATAAAAAATGAAAATGCATGGACTAAAAGCAACTTGATATATAAACTCTACTGTGTATAGAAATAAATAACTCAGGCAGGATACCAATCAGCAAACAACCCAGCCCAATGTATAAGGAAAATCAAAATGAAAAGATGATGAGAAAGACTTCGCCCAGAAATTCAACCAAAGATAGGTTTCATGTCATCCCACAAGCACTTAACAGGGACTGCAGAGACCTAAGAAGGCTCAGGAAACATCAAATCCCACCCATAAACCACCAGACCAAGCAAATAGGCAAGGAAAGTTTATGTACGTGACTTTTAGGAAAACAGAGTGTATGTATGCAGCTTGCAAAGGGACAGCCTATGTATATACGCGATTGTCAGGGAAAAAGGTGCATATATGTTTCAAAAACAAGGCCAGGCAAGGGAGAAGGATGAAAATTTAGACCCAAAGTGAACAGAGGTTTTCAAGCAATGATACGAAAAGAAACACCATAAGAACGAGAGAAATCTAAGGAGAAAAGTACTCCAAACCCTAAGAAATAAGATTCAATCCTCAGTATGGTTGCCAATTCTGCTACGAGGAAAATCTCTCTATGGCTAGGGTAAACCACAACAGACATAAATGACTATAGAAATCAAATCAATCATAAAAACATGCTATATAAACCAATATTCAAGCGAGATAAGAAAGAGGCCTACCTTGTCCAGATGTTTGATGAAGTCCATTGTTGAGCACTTGGACCCAAAGCTATATACCTGCAACTAGTTCTCAACAACCAAGCAAAGAAAGCATATGGTGATAATATAAAAGGTTAGCACATTAGATAGCATAATCCATTAATATACATAACAAATATGCCCATGGATAATAACTCAATATATTTGCAAGATATCAATTGGATGGCAAAGAAGTATTTCTATTAATAAATGATCAGCAGAAGTGAAAATATTACAGACTTTCGTGTCGGCACGGTTTGGAACCGAGAAACTAAGTTCCTTCCAGTTGGGCCTCCACCACTTCAATCCTCCACCAAAGGCAAGCTCATAAGAGAGAAACAATGAGGTTCTCAATCAATAAGGGAAGAGCTTGGGGGCTGAACATTGTGTTCAAACTTAAAGGAAAAAGGGATGCAGACTCAATATGAATTAAATAATTTCTCCAAAGTAACTTTTCTCTCAAATTTGAATTCTTTCTCCTTCTTACATAGCTCGGAATTGGCCCATTTATAGCCTTCAAAATGGACCTGAAGGGCCGAGTCAGAATGTTTCCAGTATATGGAAGTCCAAGGATCATAGATCTCTTGTCGTGACATGGAAACCCGACATTAATTTTCATTTTCTAGCACAAATCCCATTGTATGTGGGTTTTAGTGGACCAGCCTACATATACGCATGTTGTATAGTAGGCAAGATGCGTACATGTGGAAAAATATGTATTTTTGGCTTTGGATTTTACAAACAGGGATGATAAGTCTGCATAGGGAAATGGAAAAGGCCTTCTGTGAAAGATTGCATAGGGTGAGGCAAATCTTGCTATCACAAAGGTGTGTTAGTATGTGAGGCAATTACAAGGGCAGGTTCTTCCTCTGTTTATATCAATGTGTTCTCCTGCCACTCTGTCAGGTTCATGTATTTCTCCACCTCTGGATTTTGTGTGTGAGCATAAGGAGTACTTCTCTGTTTGACTATGAGTTCATAGATGACACTAAATGGGTCATATTCCCAAGAGGAACTTTGAGTAAACCTCATCTGTTTCAAGAGGTTATATGCTTCTTCTCCTGCTAATATGTTGTTGCAGATGAAAGGGCCAACCTGAGTCTTGATTCTGAGTTGTTTCTTTTTCTTTTCCACAAAAAAGTGGATGTCATCTGAGTTCACCAATTGCCTTATGTATTTTAGTGAAAAAATCCTCACAGGGAGGTATTTGGGAAATCTATAAGGTGGCATATCACACCCATACACTCTTATCTCTATGTGGTTTTGGTATAAATACCAATCCCATGTCTTAGCTAGATCAGAAAGGTGTAGGATTCTCTAAATTTCTTCATTGATCCTTGGCTCTGTGTTGTTGTTCATCATGTAAATAACTGGGTGAAAGAACTGGTCTATGAAGTCCTTGAAACTGTACTCTACTGAATTTCTCCTCACCAATGAGGTCCATAAGGTCACTAACTGTGGGTTTCCTTCCTGGTTAAATTTCTAAAATGCACATGGAAAC
>JASDQU010310177.1:290182-301138 GCA_032191745.1 Picea mariana
TTTGACTTTTGGCGTGCTCTTTGATTACTAGTTGGCCTTAAGAGTCTATACTGAGTTTCCATTGTCATGGATACTGGAGTTCCTTTTTCTCCCTTGTTTACTGCTACCCACCCCATGATGCCTACTCATTTCATGGGGATGAATCCTTCCACTTTTCATAATGCTGTGAAAAACTATGATACTCAGTCCCTGCCTTGGGTTTCTAGTCATTTTTCTGTTGATATGCCTCCGTCTTTTCAATCCTCTCCCTGGTCCACTTATATGAATCCTAGCACTAGATCTGGGGGCACCATGGCCCCAATGCCTACATATTTGTTTGATATGAGTCATGTCCCTCAACCAAATCTCACTATGGGAAGTTGGAACCTCCTCTCTTACATATCTAGTCCTAGATATGCTCTTTCAAGAGTCAATACTCATATGGGTGCTTATTCTACTTATTACAACCCATTTGCGTATCCTTCATCCACCATGTTGGTTCCTTTGAACACTTTTCCCATGACGGGTCCTCATGTATGCCCAGGTATTTCATACGGGGAGAATCAATTTTACGGTTCAATCTACCCTCTTCACAAAACCCCTTCACAAGGGGGCAACATATATCCTCACTTGAATAATTATTATCATACCTCTGTCTCTTCACAGACTTCGGTGATGATTCCCATACAAGCTTCTTCAGACCAACTCGACAGAGGATACTATCTCCCTAGACAAGGACATGGGGTAAACCATGACCCTTCCCAGCCTGCAATGTTTCAAAGCCAATCTTTCCTTGGACCTTGGTATCAAATTCCACAACCAACCGCTAGTCTAGTCACTACCAGTTATACTGGAGCTCCATCACCAAACTTTGCTAGTCATGTTGGAAATTGGTTGACATCCTCTGCAAGTCATGTTGACAACCTGCACCCAACTGCTGCTAGTCATGCTGGGGGCATCACTCTAGTCACCACGAGTCATATCAATGCCACATCTCCAACCTCTGTACATCATGTAGGATATGACTCTCTCACCTTTGCTAGTCACATTGAGAATATGTCAACAACCATTTTGAACGACGTTGGGGGCATCGAGAAGCCTAGACGCTTTAGACGTAAGCCTAAATTCCTTTGCCAAAATTGCGAAGAAGATCACCTTACTTGTTTGTGTCTAGCCACTGCTGGGATACCAAAAGCATGGGGCTCACGTAAGGGCCCTTTAGATTCCAAGGCGTCTGTGGTTTCCCATACCCTGTTTTGATTGACACAACAGTAATGCTGCTGCAATCCTCTCCATACCACACTCCCCTAGTCGAGAGTGAGGTTTCCTTTATCCCTGTTATCTTTCATCCTCTTCAACTTAGAGTTGAAGAAGTGGTCGTACTAGTGCAATCTCTGGTCCATCCTTCTCCCCTTGTGGAGGATGATGCATCCTTCAACCATGTAGTCAATATTCCTGATACTACACCTTCTGAATGAGAGAGATTTTGGCTCTCTTTGAGTACTCTCCCTCCAAGTCCCGAGGAGGTTCCCTTCAATTGGGATGGACTTGTGGGGTATCCAATGCCCCCTCCGATGTCTTTTCCTGTAAGAGACATTATCTGATATATCATAGAGACGATAACCTCCGTTAGCACTTTATCCTCCTTGACTTGGAGAGCTTTGGGTTTTGCCAAGATTATGTCGGCTATCCATAATATGATGACATTTCACATAAGTCCATCATGGGAGCCTTGGCCTCCCCCATGGCTTTCCGCCTAGAATCTCCCAAACGAGTCCAATTTAAGCTCTTTTCCAATTCGTTCAAAAAGCGAATAGTTTTTCGAGTGATTTGTCCTTTGATACTCATTAAGTTGGAATTGAAAGGTCGTGAGTCCAAGTTAATATCTTTTCCGACTCATTCAAAAAGCGAAAAAATTTCCGAGTGATTTGTCCCTTTCACATTCATAAATTGGATTTGAAAGGACATTTATTTGGCACAAGTTTATCCCCTTTTCCACACCAAGTAGACTAAAATACATAAAAAAATGACATTTTTTGGCGTTAAGTTGTGATTGCATCTCATGCCCTTGCTTGCAGTATTGTGCCTATAGCCGGTTCTCGCTTTGCATTGTAAACCGCTCGCCTCAATAGTTTCTTGCATCCTCAACCAAGCAAAGCCTTGTTTATATCCTTTGCAATTTGACACCCTATACCCAGGAGGGAACATTCCCCCGAGTGTCCATCTTTTGTATGCATCTCCTTGCATTAAGCATAGGTATGTTCCATTGCTTGAACTATTTTTTCTTAATTGTGACACTCGTTTTGTCCTCTGTATCATAGCATTCATTTGTCTATGAAAAAACAAAAAAAGATGGGCGGGAAGGGAGTATCATCTTATGTTGATAGAAGTCGTGTCTCCTTTGAACATAACACAAAGTTATTGAGTCTATTCATCATCATAATTTTGGGATTATCATGGCCTTAGGAAGTTGAGCTCGTTACATAGTCTTTTCTACCAACTGGTTACTCTTCCAGTCCCTATAAAGAGTTTCATTGATGCCTCCTACATCTCATGTTTTCATCATTGGGTCTATGCTGCTGGAGTCCTCCATATGTCTCATGATCTTGTTCAAAGGAAGTCTATCAATCGATGTCGACCACTTCTCAGAACTCTTGACTTTGCATGTTGGCCATACCCTCAGTTTGTCTCAGAATCACATGATACTGTAGTCCTATCATGCACCCTGGCCCTACATTCATCATTGGTAGGAAACCTTGATCCCAACAGTCAACATTTCATCATTGGTCATTGATTGGGTAGTTTCCCTCATGTTCAACGACAAGACATCTATTCACACATTGAGATTCGTGCAGTGTCTTGGATTCCATTAGCCTTATTGGTGGTTTCCTCACCTTTGTTAGTAGTTTTCATCATTGGTTGCTATTCATAGGGTCCTTTTTCGTGTACCGCTTACACTTGGCACACACGAAAGACACACAGGGTTGTTGGTTCATGAACATGTTCTTCATCTGATTTCCACCTAATCATGAAGCTCCTTCTTTGTACCTTGTGCTGACTGATGAGAGATTCCTTAATGCTCTCCTTTCAGTGGGTCTCTTTCCATCAACTTCAACCCATTTATTCTGGAAATGGGACCTAGACTCTTATGAGTACCTTGAGGCTTGCAGTCATTAGTGGAAGTTTCTCTCGCCATCGACAATTGGGAATACATCAATGTCTCCTGATCAATGGATTCTTCAGGTGTTTGACACCATCTCCTTTATTCACACATGTAAGAAAATAATCGGTGCCTTGATACCTACTTTCATTATTGGTAGGCTGTCTCACGTTTGTTAATGGTATACCTCAATGATCGGTAATAAAACGATGTCTCATTGTGTTCGACCTCAACTCCTTTATTCACATGATGTATACTTTCATCCTTGGCGGATTGTGTAGAAGACTTGAAGACATCATTGTGTGGACACAACTTTCCTGAGCTATTGCTTCCTTTTCATTGGACCAATACCTATATGAATTCAGTGATCATGGGAGATTAGATTGTACTCCATTGTATACATATATTTTCACATTGGTTTTGAGACTAGTTCTATTGGGCCTTGTTCGTGACTATGACAATTTTTTTGGCATGTAACCGCATTCGTATTTGCCTATTCACGAACACAAACACTTGTTTGGTATATTTTCACACAGATTTGTAGTGTAATTTTATTGGTAGCAATGTATGCAAAGTCAGTGCAAAATGTAATGAGCAACTAGTTCTTTCAGCTGGTTCCCCATCACTCCACTTCTAGGTTGTTTATAATGTATTTCGGCCATCACTGATACTCCTCTGACCTCACACATTAGAGGGAATCTGTTATAGCAAGATTTGCTTCACCCTATGCAATCTTGCACATAATTCCTTTTTCCATTTCCCTATGCAGAGTTATCATCCCCGTTTGTAAAATCCAGAGCCAAAAATACATATTTTTCCACATGTGCATATTGCCTACTATACAACATGCGTATACGCAGGATGCTCCACTACAACCTGCGTACATTGGGATTTGTGCTAGAAAATGAAAATTAATGTCAGGTTTCCATGTCATGATAGGAGATCTATGATCCTTAACCTTCCATATACTGGAAACGTTCTGACTCAACCCTTCATTTCCATT
Source organism: Picea mariana (assembly GCA_032191745.1). Classification (NCBI taxonomy): domain Eukaryota; kingdom Viridiplantae; phylum Streptophyta; class Pinopsida; order Pinales; family Pinaceae; genus Picea; species Picea mariana. Next base: position 294,325 of record JASDQU010310177.1, read on the forward strand.
TTGAAGGCTATAAATGGGCCGATTCCGAGCTATGGAAGAAGGAGAAAGAATTCAACTTTGAGAGCAAAGCTCTGGATAAATTATTTAATTCATATTGAGTTTACATCCCTTTGTCTTTAAGTATGAACACAATGTTCAACCCCCAAGCTCTTCCCTTATTGATTGAGAACCTCATTGTTTCTCTCTTATGAGATTGCCTTTGGTGGAGGATTGAAGTGGTGGAGGCCCAACTGGAAGGAACTTAGTTTCTTGGTTTCGAACCGTGTCGACACGAAAGTCTGTAATATTTTCACTTCTACTGATCATCTATTAAAAGAAATACTCCTTTTCCATCCAATTGATATCTTGCAAATATATTGAGTTATTATCCATGGGCGTATTTGTTATGTATATTAATGGATTATGCTATCTAATGCGCTAACCTTTTATATTTTCACCATATTCTTGCTTTGCTTGGTCATTGAGAACTAGTTGCAGGTATATAGCTTTGGGTCCAAGTTCTCAACGATGGTATTCATTGAACATCTGGACGAGGTAGGCCTCCTTCTTATCTCACTTGCATATTGGTTTATATAGCATGTTTTTGGGATTGAGTTGATTTCTGTAGTCATTTTTGTCTATTGTGGTTTACCCTATCCATAGAGAGATTTTCCTCATAACAACCTCAAAAGAAAACAAATAAGAGATCAATAAAGGAGGTTTCCCCTTCTGTCACAGGGTATCAACTGAGGATTTCCAAGTTTATAGAAAGAGGGCCAAGACCAGTCATGCACAAGACTTGATCAAGGAAGGAGAAATGAAATCCACCATAGTCATGGAGGGACCACACTCTTCATCCTATTCAAATAGTTAGTTCATAGTTTCTCCATCATCATATCAAATACAAACAAACAATACTCTGATAGTCGAAACATCTCATGAGAAAACAAAGTCAAATATTTTTGACAAGTACAAATAGATCAAACAAAGATATGAGCTCCTCAACAACAACACCTATGCTTAGTTATGGAAGCATACCTCCACTGCTTAACATAGGCTTCTTTCAACTTTTGACATAGAGAGAAGAAGAATACAAATGACATTCTTGCAAGCACAATTTCCTCATCCTAAAACAACTGCAAACTATTAGAAGAATTCCTTTGATATTGATGTAAAGGATGTCCATCCAATGGATCAGTTGGATATGCATAGGCAGACAAGAGAGATGATATTCTCTACCTTTACAAACACCTCAATTTCTGCTTCAAAGTTGTAGGTGTCCCTGAACAATATTCAGTCCCAATTGAAGCTGAAGAAAATCTCTTCTTTGGCTAAAGACAACAAAATCAAATCATTAGAAGAATTGGGGCTGAAGATTGGGTATGAACCAACAAATGTCAAGGAAACATAGGATTTATTAAAAAATAAGAATGCCTATATAACATCTCTAAGAAAGCAGCTGAAGCTTCCAGCTACAAAGGATTCACAAGCCAAAGAAGTGGCTGAGATTGAAGGTCACAAAGAAGAAATGCTGAAGCTAATCATGGAACATAATGCACAAATAAGAGAAATGGAAGTAGAAATGGATAATCTGATAAAGGAAAAGGAACAAAATGTGAAGATGGCCATGATCCCACTGGAGGCAGTCCATCTGACATGAATCACAACAACAAAAGCATCCACATCAACAAAAATACCATCAACAATTCCAGTAAAAGTTTAAGATGCATTTGACAAACTTGTAAAATCCATGGAAGCCATATCCATTCAAGGGAAGAGATCAAGAAACTACAGGAAGAGGTAAATACCTTGCAAGAATTGAAGTCAATGTTCCAGGCCAGTCACCAGGTAGAGATGCATAAGTATCAAAGGCTTAGTCAACAATTACAACAACTACAAAAAGAGTCTGTCATGGAAAAAAACTTATCCCAAGCTAAGGAAAATATTTGGGTAGATATCAACAAGTCAGTGTCAGAAATTTGGCCATCCATACAAATTATATTTGAACAACATGAGTTACTACAGAAGGCCAGGGGAGCAATTGAGATCATCAAAGAAGAATTAGGAGAAATACCCACAGAGGCCACTGAACTCATCAGATTTCTAAACTCCAAAAACAAGTAGGAGTTAGAAGAACTAGAAATTGAGGACATAACAAAGACCATCCTTGAGATCAAGAAGGTCCTAACTAAGATAGGATTGATGTTGTAGCTAGAAGAAAAAACTCAAGTGATGGACATAGGTGTGTAGAGATTTTTCAGTAAGTTTGAAGTGCTACACAAGAAAGGGTTTCCTGGATTGTTAGTACTTAATGAAAAATTGATCACTTTGTCTAATTACAAACAAAAAATGAGTGCAGTGGCAAGGACAGTTCAAAGTTTGTAGGGATATAGGGAAGCATTACTGGTAAATATTTCCTTGAGACATTACAATTAGAGTTGAGGATTTATCATGATATTAATCATATCTTCATCACAAAGCCTACCTTTGACAAGTACACATAAATGGATGAGATATATAGGAAATTACTCAAGATTTCTGTCCCAGGTAAAAAGAGGTGGGAAGATCTATGCGCTTTACTTGAGTAGAGACAATTTTGGTGTTCTACTCAGCATGGAGAAACCACCCAAAATCAAAGAGATGAGTCACCAACCACTTCCACCAAATCAACACAAAGGATCTGAGCAAATCAAAAAATCCCTATATTTTTTTATTTTAGAAATCTAGTTAGTTATGTATTCCTCCATAATATCCTAGTCATTTATGACAAGATCTGATGTAAATAGTTTTATAAATACTTCTCTCTTCGAAGCATTATGGGTTGATTTTTGCACCAATAATAAAAGAGGCTTATTCACAAGATTCTTGTGTCAGATTGTTGGTGATGTCTTTCTCTCTTTGTTAAATGTTTTCTCATTCTCTGTAATCATTTCATGTATTTCCAATTCTAATCATTAAAAGAAAGTCAAAAGAACATAATTTAGTTCATATACTCTGTCCTTGGTTTTTTAATGATCTGCATGTTTTTCCTCTTCTTTTCCCTCTTATTCATTCCATTTAATCTAAATAGATCCAATAGTCTTACTACCCTGCCCTGTGGAGACAACCTCATAAAAATCTGAAACTGATCCTCATCTTTAAGTATAGAATCCATAGCCCAATGGAAATTTAAGCATTCTTTCAGCCAATTATTTCAAACAAACAAAATTCGAACTGTCATAACTAGACTAACATTTTAAAACTCAAACAAATCTAAATCTGATAGAGAGATCCCTCTTTGAAGCTGGCAGGGCTAGATCCCAGCTTCCAAAGTGGTTTGGTAGTTACCTCTATCAATTTCTTCTAAAACCTTTGGAAATTACAGAGTGAAAACATAGTGGCGACCATACTGGGGAACTAAACAAATTTTCCAACTTTATGGATTGTCTTCCCTAAGTAAGAAAAAATTATTTACGAACAATCAAAGATCTAAATTTCAAGAGATAAATGTTTAGAGGTTGTAAAAATTTGTAAATAGTTAAATTAGGTTTTTAAGGTTTAAGTTCCGACTCCAAAAATAATTCACGCAATATCTCATCCTGATCCATAACCTGTAAAAGTAGTAGATAATCCTGAAAAATTGATTAGAAAAAGAACTATAATAGAAAGTCAAGGGAGTAGTAGTCCTCCTCCTAGGGCAATCTCATTTCCAGAGAAGTTTGTCACAATACAAGACATCCAGTTTGATCTACCATTTGAGCGCAGCCTTTGTAGAACCAAATCTGATAGCTTTATGGATGACACAGTTTTAGATCAAGCTATCCTCCAACCTAGTACACCTGAAATCCATTCTCCTGGATCAGATATTGATCAACAAATCCTACAAAACTTTGAAAAGCTACAAGATTTAGCATAAGAATTTGATCAAGCTTTACACAAAGCCTACATTCAATAGCCCGTTGAAATTTCTTCCCTTACCATCTCAACATCTTTTATCAATCCTCAATTAGCTCATCCTATATCTTCCAACCCTACTTCTTCCACATCTTCCACCACTTCTCCAACAATTTTACAGGTTTCCATTCAACCTATCATAGAAGTTCCTACTATCCATCCTCCACCAATCATGGCACCAAGATATGCTCCCCTTATTTTGGATTCTCCCTTACACAATATTACTCAGGATTATCAAACTAGGATTCCTCAGTTTGATGGCACTGGAAGTATGATTGCACAACAACATGTTGACAAGATGAATGACTTCTTTGACCTGCAAGAAGTAGACGAGGAAGATGTCAAAATGAGGTTGTTTTCCCAAATATTAAATGACGAAGTTAGGAAATGGTTCAAAGCCTTACCAACTTCTAGCCTTAATGACATTACTGCCTTTCACCAATGTTTTCTCATCAAGAAAAATCCACTTCAAATATTATCTGAATATGAAAGTATTAAAAGAAACCAAGGGGACAGTGTATATGATTATTTCACTCGATTTAACAATATTTATAATTCAATTCCAACAAACATTAAACCTCCTCAAGGCCTAGCCTTGATCAAATTCCCTGATGGTTTTGATGCTGACATGTATTATCAATTGAGAGAGAGAGAAACCCTGCAAATTTGGAAGAAATGTAAAGATGTGCTATGAGTGTAGAGGCAAATCTGTTAGCTAATAGATCTAGACAAAGAACATAGAGGAGGGTAACTATCAAGGAAGAACCATCTACCTCTTCTACTGATGCTAAAATAGAATCCTTAGTCAGAAATATGGAAAGGATGATGGAAAGACTAGATATCATTGACATGAATCCACCGAGAGGAAATCAACCTGGTCCCCAAATTAAAAATCCTACTTTCATGAGAAATCCACCCCAAATCAGACAAAGAGAACCTAGAGAAGAAAGAGAACAAAGTGGCCTAGATCAACAGATTAGACCTCCTTTCCAAAAAATTATGCTGATGAAGGGGAAGAAAAAATTGAGGGACTTGATGATGTTTACATTAATCTAATGGGAATAAATGATAATGATTCTATTTTTCTTACCCAAGAAAAACAATATCTTTTCCTTCTTTCACAAATTGAAGTTGTTGAGGAAGAGTTAGAACAAAAATCTTTTGAAAATGCAATTATGGAAGTTCATAGACAACATAACTCGAGAAGTAAGAAGTCAAATGATAATCCAACCAAGAAAGATTCTAACTTGAAAAATACATCAGATACACCTGCCAAGAAAGTTTCTGATAGCCCCCCAAAGAAAAACGCAAAGGTCCCAACCAAAAGAACATCTGACTTTGTATAAAAAACAACTCAAGCTGATGTTCCCTCCACCAGCCAACCCAAAGATACTTCACAGAATAATGTTGTTGATAAATCAGATCTCCCTAATAAAAATAAAACTCAAACCTCATTCAACCTGAAAAGTGAATTGGCAAAGCTCAAGATACCTATTCCTCTAACAGAGTTAATGAATAAGAATGCTTACAGATCACAAGTGACTAAAGATCTAAACATAGAGGCTTGAATGGGTATAGACACAATAAACATTGCTGATGATCAACCAAAGTTATTATTTGGGCCTGAAGTTGATGGAAAATCTAAAAGTGGTGTTGTACCTCCTTTTTATGTTAGTTTAAATATTCATGAAAATATTTTGCACAATGCCATGCTAGACTCTGGTGCTTCTCACAACCTTATTCCTAAGGTTGTTATGGATAAATTAGGACTTGATATCACTATACCTTATAAGAATTTATATTCTTTTGATTCAAGTAAAGTTAAATGCATAGGTCTTATCAAATATTTGTGTGTTACTTTAGCTCAAATCCCAACCAAGAGAATGGTAATGGACGTAGTTGTTGCAAACATACCTCCTAAATATGGCATGTTATTGTCTCTCTCATGGGGAGCCAAGTTACATGGTACCCTACAAATGGACATGTCTTATGCCACCATCCCATTATTTGGTCAAAAGAGGAGATTATATAGGGAGACACTGATGAAATACATGGTCAGTAGTCAGGATAAACCACATAATTATCCCTTATATTTTGTTCATCCAGACCTTGATTATTTTATTTTATACAATGATGGAGACATGGAAAGACAAATTGCAAATATGAAGGATGATGTTTATAACCTGGAGGAAAACAAAACAACCCTTGAAGAGAAAAAAACAACCCCCGAAGAAGAAAAAACAATGGTGATACAATATGATGAACCAAAAGAACCTCTGTGGAGTTTAGAATTTGATGGTGCTATTAGTAAGGAAGGATTAGGAGTTGGAGTGTGGGTTTCAAATCCCAAAACAAGACATACATAAATCCATTCCTACAAGTTGAAGTTTTAGTGTACCAACAATATAGCTGAGTATGAAGCCTTATTCTAGGTTTGCAATTGTTAAAAAATCTTGATGCTAAGAGAATTTCAATAAGGGGTGATTTTGAACTCATAATAAAACAAATCAAAGGTGAATACTCTGCTAAACACCCAAGACTGAGGGCCTACAAAACCGCTGTTCTAGATTTCCTGTAGTGCTTTACTGAATATGACTTGCAGGCCATTCCTAGATTACAAAACATTCTTGCTGATGGTATGGCTACCTCAACAAATACTTGTAAGATACCGTTTCATCCAAATCGCCAGTATATAGTTGAAGTGAAGTGCAGACCTGTTGTCTCAGACAACATCATGTATTGACAAGTTTTTGGAAATGATGAACAAATTGAAATTTTTTTGTAATCAAAGAATGAGTTTGAGTGTGCCAATATATATGTCGACAATGATGATGAAAAACAAATTGCAAATAAGATAGGTTTATAATAAATAAATAAAAAACAAGAAGATCTGGACATTTTG